>VZRV01008191.1:422763-606769 GCA_013398115.1 Falcunculus frontatus | reverse complement strand
CCCCCCCCCCCCCCCCGGGTTGTACAACAGCACTATGAAAAGCCAACAGGACCCATTATTAACAGCCTCTTGAGTATCTGCTAGCACTACATGAACTGGGTTGGTGGGTGCAAGACCCATAGCACCTGCCCAGACGAGGAACTGGATTTCTTGCATGGGCAGAGACACAATGAGGTCTGTGGGGAGTCCCCACAAAGAGCACCCTGCACAGAAATAAGGAGTCCCCTAAGTTGCTTTGCTGTGAAGCCACCTTTTTTGTTCAGGAAATCCTGATTTCCTCTGTTGTTATAAATAATAGTCTCCTTCAATGGACACCTTTCTGTCAGCAGCACCCCCATATTTAGACCTTACAACACTTAGGAGATATAAAAACCGGGAAATCAAGACTTTGTCCTCATGCTTGCTATGACCTTGCTGAACAAAATATATTTTCTGTGTATTTCCAGTTGTCTTTATCCCTTGTCCCATTCATGTCTGATTATGTAGATGGAAAGGTTTCCTGTGTTTTCTGCACTATTATCATCTCTCTCTGTCCTGACAGTTCTTGGGGTGTAAACATCAGTGTCAGACTCTATACAATTTTTGGGCTGAATTGTAGGCTCCTGAACACAGTCCTGCACAGTGTGAAATGGTATAAAAACAGATGCTGTAATTAAAAAAAAGTAATTCTAACAGACATTTTACCTAACTGAAAATGACAGTGTTTTCTGTTTCTTCCATTTCTAATGAATCAGCTGATCCATACTGGTAAAAAAAATCACCAGGCTGTAGCTGGTCTAATGTAATTTAGGCAGCTTCAAAAAGATGAATAGTGCATACTACTGGAAAGGATCTAATAAGTTAAAAACCCACCTATTGTGTGATATGATGGCTGCTGAAATAGTGAGCATTACCCTGGGGAAAGGAATATTTACCCACACAGGCATCAACACAAAGAGCCCAGCACATGTCCTTCCTAAACTGATGGATCCTCCAGGCAACTTACACTCTCTGTGCCTTGCTTTATGTTCTACGACAGTGCTTGTCAAGTACGTAAGCAAAACTGATTTGTACTACATATGATGGCAATCAATTTTTGTCTTAGCACATTTTTTGTATCCTATTTTTCTCTTACTAATGAACCTAACAAATAACTTTTTTTTTTTTCTTTTCAGAAATAACATACAAAAATCTTATTTTCACAGCTGTTCATCTGTCTACGCATCCTGCCAGTGATAAAAGGTTCAACTGCCAGGGAGAGACAATCCAAGTCTTCGATATTAATGCATTAAATCTTACATTTTAAATAATGGTTTTTCACCTCGGAAAACTTCAAGAAAGGAACTGCTGCAGTTTTTGATTTCACTCAGCTGGGGATGATAAGAGGCAGTGTCTATTTCCACATAAACTGAGAAAAATGAATCTCATTATTTTTGATGATGTAGCAAAGAAGTAATGACCCTGTGGGATCTTATTACATGGCTGAAAAGTGAATTAACTTTGACATAACCATATCGAGTGAATTACTCTAATGATCTGTTTCCTAACCCTTATGGGTGATCTCATAAAAATGCTCTCATAATCTGGGAGTACGCATGAGAGCATAAATTGATTTTGCTTTTCAAAATCCAAACTTCATTCTCAAAGGAAATCACTGAGATAATTTGTCATCACACTGCTGAGGGAAGCAGTTGTTGCTGTAGGTGATGATGATACCTTTTGTGACAGTGACAAAACTGGTCCAAAGCACAGGCATTCATATATCCCCATATAGATATAAAATTGAAGGTGGCCCTCATGTGAAAGAGGAGGAGGGGTTACTGTCTTCCTTTGACTGATCACCTTACTCACAGGACAGGCTGAGGCAACTGCAAAGCCCCTCTGCCTGGAAACCCATCGTAAACATGAAAAGAAAATCAGCTGGAAGTTAAAAGGTAGAAACTTTTCACTTTTACACGAAATGCTGGGATTTTCAGCAGAGAGATCCTCAGGACTTTCTGTTAATCACATCTTCTGAGAGACTTGAAACTGTGGATACTCAAATTCATTAGTCACTTACGAGTTAGAAGATTAAAGTGCAAGTCTCTCATTTTTGTTTTCTGACAGATAAATATTTGAAAGAGTTTGAAATAACACTATCTAGGATTTCTCATTCATCAATGATCAGAGCAGGGTGTAACATGGAATTAACTTCTTGGGGCTCGCTAAATAAGGTAAATAAGTATTCACATTGTGTTTAAACATGTGCAGTGTGGCTGACTTGGCCTGGGTCAGTGAGTTTCTGCACAGAGTTAAAGGTCCTTGGAGACTGGCCCTGTGCTTCATTCTGTTTGCTGCTTACTTGTCCTAGCGTCTCAACATTACTCACTAAATTTGCGTAACACTAATTAAGGATGTGATCAGACAAAGCAATCAACAATAGTTCTGTCGTGCACTGTGATTATTTCAAGTTGAGATGTGAGTAAATATGCAATTTCAACACAGATTTTAATTTTCTAGCAGCAGGATTGATGAGTTTGCTTTGCATTGGTCACCACTGACGTGTGAAGTGATGGAAAGCAGAGGTGGCTGAGGAGCAGAGGTAACACAGAACCCTTGTCCCCAGCCACACTCATCCTGCTGCAGAAGCTTGTCCCCTTTCAGATCTTGTTGCTTTAAACAGCTGTTTGCTACAAAATCCTTGATGGAAGTAAGTATCCTTTTGGAGATTAATTTTCTGGCACCTATGAAAAGACCAGCTGTTGGGTGACAGCCTGTCAGGTTTTCTAAAACAATCCAACATTAAAGGGCAAAAATACTATGTCTGACAGGAGTAGCTGCAGTGGTTGTGCCAGGCAGCCAGTACAGCAGGTGGGTTCTGAGGTACTACAGCACCATATGCTGTCTGCCACAAAAACTCTGCAGCAGGACATGAAACCTAAAACTGAACATAATAGAAATGTAGATGAAGTAGTGCCACTGCAAGTCCTTAGCTGCCCACCCTGAACATAGGCCTGGAAAGAGCAAAAGAGGGGTCATTTTCAGCTGTAGTCAGCACATGTTTCACTTGTTAAAGAATGATCTAATTTTCATTCTACTTTCACCAAGAAAGAACTGGGACAGAAAGCAAGAAAATAGCAAAGCCAGGAGGAGCCAATGGTGGAGCTGGGTACAGAATCTTCTTCTGCACCCCTGGGGTCCCTCAGCTCTCACACTCACCAAGATATTATTATTTACCAAGAGCTGTTGCCAGCTGTTTGCAAAGATAGGCAATAAGAGGACTCTGAGGCAGTAATGTGCATTATCTGAGCAGTCCAGGTTTGAAATGCTGGTATTTTTCACAGCACTTTGCTTACCTGCCTGGGAACAATAAAACTGGTAGCAGTCATTTGAAATAGCAAGGAGCAGCTGTTTGCACTGTTGGCCACCATAAATCTCAAACCACTTATTATAGCAGCACACTCAACCTGAGCTGCAGCTGATCTCTAGTGATAAAGTCTGATTTCCTTTTTGATCAGTTTCCCTGTGCCTGGAGTATTTCCAACACGGTGTCCTTCTCGAGGAAAGGAGTGAGACAGACTGAAGCAAATCTGCTGAAACATCATTTGGCACTTCAAGCACCACAAAGGATGGAAAAAAACTTGGCAGAGTCTTTTGCCTGTATTGTGTGTTGATATTCCGTAATAATGGTACATTTGCAAGTGTCATAAATTACAGTAGCATGTTCATGACTGTCACACTCTCCCTCCAGAGAGGGCATCTGAATTTCCTTCAGAAACCTCAGTCAAGACTGATGTTTCAGAAGTCATCCACTCCAGTCTCATTAAGTTGACTCAGACTGTGAGTGGATGATTCATCTTACTCTTTTCTTGTCATCTATCACCAAAAAAGCTCTATCATTTTAACCCCTTCCTGAAGGCTTCCTTTAGTCTTTTTGACTCAATCTGATTATTTTCCTCCTACTTTTCTCCCCTTGCCTGTTCTTCTCTGTCATACAGATGTTCCTTTCTCTTGTCCCTCCAACTGATGCTGTGGAACAGAAGGGCACTGGAGCAGAGACCTTGCTGTCTGCCTTACTGGTGTTTAAAACTGAGCAAGTCCACTGCAAACTTAGAGTGCTATCACATTGTAAATTATAAAAATGAAACCACTACTTGACATCCAAGAGACACAGATTAAACTCCTGAGGAAGAGAGGAATGTTTTTTAAGGACAGAGGGTGACTTCTGATTTTGTTTGAACTCCTCTCAGTAAAGGCTGTAGAATATCACGCAATCACCTCCACATTCAGTCCAACATTGTGCTGGAAAACCAGAACATTTTCTTTAGAAAGTTAGCCAGGTATCAAGATTACCTCTGGGGAAGAAACTACCCTAAAGCTACGTGAGGCTGCATTTTTCAGCAGACAGGAATATATGGCTACATTTACAGATGCTAATGATCAGACACACTGCCCTGTGTTGCAGCCTTCCTATTTTCTCCTTAATGCCTCTGCCATACCAGGATTCAAATGGGGAGGAGAGATATTAATTAACATATGTCCATGTCTAATTCCCCAAGTGAGAGATGATCATGATCCAAAGGCATTGGGACAGAACATGTCAGAGCCATGCTGGCCTAGCACCTGGGAACTTCTCAGTTTGTTATAGCCTCAATTTCAAAGTACATCTGTGCATTACATACAAATGGGTTAGATGACTGCAAAAAGAATCACTAATTTGGGACAGCAATGCAAACATTTCTGACATTTAAACATTATCCAGTAAAGGTGCATAACCCTTCTATTTGACAGAAGAGAATATTAATGAGAACTCACACATTAGAACCCTTCTGGGCTAAAGAGAGGAGGGAACGTATTTCTATAGTTTCCTATTTTTTGTAACAAATTAATTCATTACTATGCTTCAAAGACTGATTAATCCCTCACAGTCCTGGTCTGGACATCCTTTTTTATTCCTTTCTTTTTTTTTTTTTTTTTTTTGGCTGCTGCTGCCACCCATGTGGCTGCTGATTAATGCAACAGAATATTCAGCATTGTAAATGGAAAAAATACTGGAGATTATGAACTTTCTGCCTTCCCAAAGGCCAGCTGCTGTCCAGCTCAATTTATCTCCTTCCTCTCCTCACTCCATCTTCACCCACAGGTTTCTTTGTCATGTTTTCACTTCAGTATATGATTTCTCTTGCTCCAAGGATAATGTGTCCTCCTCCTAAGTAAGCCTGGTGAAACAGCAAAATGGGTGAAAGCTTGACTCACATATAAAGTGAAGATCTACATTACCAGTGTGCATTACAAATGACAGAAAGCCACACCGACAATGAAGAATCTAAAATACTCCCTATCCCAACCTCATGCATGTAGCTTGTGTGGCTGTAGCCACAGCCTGCTGACATGGGCATTCTCAGGATGTGAGATCTTCTGGGATCTCAGAGGCTGACCTTGATTGTGTCAAGTTTTTTTGTAAAAGTAAGTGAATTTAGTTGAGCTTGATTTTGGTGGTGACCTTGCCAGACTATGAGCAGGGCCAAGCTTTTTGTCTTCTGTTCACCTTTGTGTAGCTAGGATATGATTTCTAGTAATGCTCCTCTTCTGTGCAGCGCGTTGTGTATTAGGGTAGTGACCTCAGCTGATAACCTTGCTGCCCCTGTAATACAGAAAACAAAATTATATTTACAGAGGAAACATTAAAGAAGGAAACAGAAAGGTTAAAAAATATAGCAATGTTCACTCAACAGATCCAGCTCATGTAGCACTGCGAGATAGAACATGTATTTCTACTCCTTTTAACAGCTTAGGTATAGCTGTAGAAATGTCATGTAAATGGTCTCAAAACGTGAATATTCTGAATAAGTTTGTTCCATGCTATATATAAAGTTATTGTTAATCCCTGATAATACAGTCCTTTTTCTCATTTACTCCTGCTGAGGATCTCTCTCTAGCAAATGGTGCTTCTAATACAGTTTTCTTCCTTGGCATCCTGGCCCAATTCTGCACTCAGGTTTTTTCCACGCTTCTAATTTGTCTGTTTGCTGTCAGCTCCCCATGACAGGGGTATTGGGTCTGACTGAGATGAGCTGATTTTCCCAAGGCAGCCTTCATGGTCCTGTGCTTTTGTATCAGTAGATGGAAAGGTGTTGATAACCAGTGTTTTAGCTACAGCTGAGCAGTGCTGGCACAGCATCAGCACTCTCTCCAGGATTCCCCCATCACCAGCAGGATGACAGGACTCATGGCAGGAGACATAGCCAGGACAGCTGATCCAAACTGACCAAGGGGATATTCCATATCATATGATGTCTGCTCAGCAATACAAGGTTCCTCAGGGAAGTTTAGGCAGCCTGAGTGCCCTTCAGCACTCATTGACAAGACCTGTGCACACAGGCAGCATATTCTGTCAAAGAGTAATGACCAGGTAGAAATCAGGCTTTGCAAGCTTTGCTAGGAGTCAAGTCTTCTAGGCAGGAGCTGAATATGCTGAAAGCAGAGCATATTGCAAAGGTGTCAAAGGACTTCAGGAGTCTGGTGAGACTCAGCCTCCTGAATCATTTAGACCTTCCTCTTACATATAGAGAGGAATTATCCAAGGATCTCTCAGTGCTTTACACAGAGAAAAACCCAATTTGTGTACTTTGGCAGAGATCCAAAGAAACAGAAGCACAGGGGAAGATGGATGAGGGACACCACAAGGGAGATCACATGGACTTTCCGCCCAGATATTCCACTGCCTTGATGGGGCTTTAAAAGACATTATAACTCTGTGTTCAAAACCTTTCTGCAAACCAGGAGAAAAAATGTCTTTTTTTGCCAAACAGGAGCAATCTTTTACCCCAAAAATGTTGTCAAGTCAGATGAGAAAAAAGAATATCAAAATGTTATTTTGCTTGTAGTTACGCAGGTCATTTAGCCTTTTAGTATCTATTAATTATTCTTCTTTGTCTAGGCTCATTATAAAATATCCAGCTGATGCTGCTATTCTCAGTAGCCTGAGGAAGATACTTTGATGTTAAATGCTGTACTGTCAGGAGCATTTACAAAGTTGGCCTTGGTTTTTTGGCTTGTGTTTTTTATTTGAGTTTTTGTTTGTTTACTTGGTTTTGTTTTAACTCCCTCCAATTTAACTCGCTCTCATGTAGTCTGTTGCTTATTTGACCTGAACTGAATTTGCCAAAACTTTGTACTAAAGCAGGTGAATCTATTTTTCTGTTGTGTAATGGGCTTTTTTCAGCTTTTTTAAAAAAGTCTTTTCAGATTGACCCTTGAAACAACAATTTTCTGATCCACTTCTTCAACAGTAATTGTTCCTGCCTATCTTAATCACCCAGCCTACAGTGTGTGCCTGAGGATTTATTCCAAGTGATTAAGATGATTTCCCAAGGATGTTCCATATGATCCTTATTTGATTTACATCTCTCTTCATTTTCAGTATTGTCTCCAAAATTATAAAGGTTCAATATAGGTTTTGTTGTTTTGGGGTCTTGTTTTAAAGGAAATTATGCTGAGAACTTCTCACTGCGTTAATGCTTCTGATGCTCAAGGATGTCAGTAATTTTTATGTATTGTAATTACAAAATTCTGGTTTGCTAGTTTTGAACTTTTGTTCCCCCTATATAAAACGTTAAGAATAGCAGAACCACAAATGCACTTCTCATGGTATTTCTGATACTCTACTGAACTGAAGATAAAATCTAATAATAACCTTTGTCATAAAGCGAATTTCTTCCTCTAGAGAGATGATGAACAACCTTTTTGTGGTGTGCTATCCAATAAGCCAGCAGATCACAAGGCTTCTGTAGGGCCATACACCTGGAACACGAAAATCATCTGCGTTATTCTGAAGTTACGGGTAGAAAAATGAGATATGAAAATGTCACAGCAGAGATAAAAGGATTGGATAGGTGCAGTTATAATAGCTGGGATAAAATTAAAATTGTTATCTAATTTTGTGCTTTAGGGTGTGGAGTGAACACCCACTTAGTTCAGGAATAAGTCTTTCCTCTGAACAACGTATACCCTAGAGCACAAATGGTGACTGATTGGAATAGGGGGTGACACGGCTGCAATTTTTCATCTTCCTTTGCTGAAAATGCCTTCATCATTCTCAGAGATTAAATGAACCAGTAGTATCCTGTGATTTAGAAATTCCCTTGTTTTGATAGACTTGGCGTTCCTGTGTGACAACAGGGCTGATTTCAGGTTAGTCCTGCCTGGAGAAAAGCTTGGTGACAATTCTCAGCTGCAAGGACATTTCTGTATTAGTTTGCTAAATAGAACAGGACACAAATTTCATAGTTCATCAGTACATGGCCAAACACATGGTCAAATAAGCTATCACCTTGTGTGGGTTTTTTGGTATGTGGGCATTTTAGAAGTAGCTTTATCTCTTTTTTTTTTTACCTCCTTTCAGGTGTGGTCTTGGAAACGCAAAAAATTGAGGAATCTTTGAGTTTCTCTAGAGCTGGAAGTTCTGCAAAAAGTTGGGCCAAATATTTGCTAAATTCAAACCAAAAGACATTCACTGAGATTAATGTGACAAAAGCAGGTGTCTTTGTCAGAGCCTCTCCAGTTCATGACACCTGAAGTTTTGATCCTGAACAGAATGGATGGATAAAGAATGTCCTTTACTTCTTGCATGTCGAGTCCCATTTTTCTGCTGAGTAATGCAGAAGGCATCAAGAGGCACAAAAAGCATCCATAGCATCTGGAAAAGGATCCAAGGTCCAGTACTTTGCCCGTTTTCCTGAATGAGTGGTACTATTTGAGTGCCTGGGTTTAGAGATATTCTCCAAAAGTTCTTGGAGAGTGGTATCAAAAATGTGAGAATAAGATTCAGCTCTAAAACAAGCAGCTATGAGAATTATTAGAGGGAATAATTTTTGAAAGGTAAGAAATACACCTACATTAACTTTAGTGTGTCCTAAGCAATCAAAGTAACACAAGTCTGAAGGTTCAGACTGTGTTACTGAGTGGTTGATACTTGCTGTCCCCACACCACCATGACAGTACTGCCTGTAGCTGAAGGAATCTCTGCCTTTTGGGTGCTGTAATCCTAAAATGGAGCCACAGCTCTGGGGGGATCCAAGCCCACAAACCATTGTTTGGCCACCCGGGGTTTAAACAGAAAATATGTACCAAGAGGTATGTAGAAAAATTATAATTATCTTATTATCCAAATAGTAACCTGGTTATAGGAAGGTTCTAGTTCTTGGAAATGCCAAGATTGTATCCTCTGGTATCTATTTGAAGCTCCTCAGTCTAGGCAGAGTCTGGGCTGAGCTGACACAGCTCAAGAGCTCTCTGGGTCTGTATTAACATTTCGGTACTGCACTTGAAGGGAAGATGTAGCCTCTGTCACGAATGGGAAGATATACTCCTCTAAGAGTAATCATTTGAGGTTTCACAGCCAAAATCAAGTAGGTTATCATCCTTCTCAACTACTGTTTTTAGGTGACACTTGCTCTGCAAAGCAGCACTGAAGTGCTCAAAGCAAATGTTTAAAAAAAAAAAATCTTGCTACACACATGGACTTCCATGCTCCTCTTGTCTACATGTGGGAGCCTTTCAGTCTCCTTCCTGCTCACTTTCGGTGTCACAAACATTTTCCCCTGACTAGTGGAGTAAAATAAGCCTGAAGGAGACAAAAAAAGATTATAAAACCAATTTATTTCAGACCAAAGGAAATAAAATGTAATACAGTCCCCAACTAAAGTCTTTTCAACTACCTCTATTTATTTCTTATCTACCTTCAATAATAATGAATAAATAAAAATCAGGCAGGAACCATACCCTTTCTCAAAAAACAGAATCAGTCACCCTCTGTGCTGACGCAACTAAGAAACATAAAATTGATGTAAAGGAACAACAGACACTATTTTTTTCTTCTAGGGAGTTATTTTCTTGCGATGGAAGCCAATTAGTGTTGTTCTCTGAAGAAACATGAAAACATCAGAGAGAATATTTTTTGTCTGAAAAGAAACAAAAAGAGTGAAAATAATCTCATCTAGAAAGACATTTTCATGTGCCTTCAAAAAATGGGGAGAGACAGAAAAAGAGACTGCTGTAGTTTTCCTGACAAACATAATACAACTTTACTCTTGAAAATGCTGGAGTTCTGATTTTTTCCATTAATATAATCTACTGAACATGTTCTGTTTCAGACAGTGTCTCACTTTGCCAAAATGTTCCTGATGAATTATTTCCTTTAAACAGTGAAGAAAAGTTGCTTCTAAAGCAGTGCTGCCTGTTGAGATCAGGAGTTCAGGTAGGAAGAAGTGTTTATTTTTTCCAAATGTTCTTGCAGGAAGATTGTTGCTTGTCTTCATTTTGAAGTGGTTCTTTTTTTCACTCTTCTGGGATGCAGCTTCCTCTCCTCAAAAGACTCCTGTTTGCATTAGAGTAGCCTTGAAGACAAATGTGACCCTGCTCTGGGAGAAGCCTTAGATCTTGCCTTGGGAAATGGAAAGGCACCAAGGCTCCATCGAGCTGTGAGCGTGTCCTTGTGCAAACATCCATCACGGCCTGACACAGTCAGGCACTGCTGCTTCACCATCAGCCCTGAGGGGACAGAGTGAGTCTTACAATGACGAGCTAAACAGAGTATCTGTGCAAACAAACTTTTGAATCGATATTTGAACATGCAAAACTGGAAAATTTTGCAAACAAAGCCAGAAGGAGCATTGGAGATGCACAGCACCAGGGGAATGGCTCCTCTGCGGAGCTCCCTGGGCACCGGCTGGCGGGGGACAGGGAGATGGAGACATGAAAGAAGGCACAACATTTCCAAAATTTCCACAAACATCCAGGGGGCATTCTTAGTGTCCAGGGACAAATTCCAATTTGGGAAACTTGCCAAATGCTGTCATAAAGGAAGAAATACCCAGCTAACCATGTAAGCAAGCTCTTCCTGCAGCTCAACAGGAAGTTTTGAGGGAGAGAGACCCAATTGTCATGAAATACCACAATTTATTTGGTACAGCAGGTGACAGTCAGAAAAGCAAAGAGAAGGCACCAAATGCTCCAGGTACTGAACTGCAGAGGAAGATGATCAGCAAATTCCAGCCAGCTTCAAGTGATGAAGTTGACATGTTTTAGGTAATTAGCACCTGATATCTGGAAATTATAAACACATTATTGAAAGGCAAGAGCTGGCGGTATCCCTTCCACTGTCCTGCTAATACAGAATAAAAAGGTGAATTAATCTTGTCATTCCTAGCTGACCTCGACCTTTTTATTTTCCTAGTGATGATTGGTTTGCTTATCTAGATTTTTGAACCATATTAACCACCTACATTTTTTGGCAACAGAAAGGTTGTCCTCATTTATTTGCACCGATGGCTATCCCATTGCTGAAGTCCTTTATTTGGAAGGACTCAGCCTTATAAAGCTGACAGTGTCAGTAAGAGAAATCCTGTATTTTTGTTTTTTTCTTTAACAACATGAGAGCATTCAATTTATCACTAGAAAATTGATGTGATCTTCTTGATCTTCTCTCTGTCTTAAAAGACTCTGATTTTTAAAATATAATGAAAAAGCTTGCTGAGGTATTTGCAGCGTAAAACAGTCAGACCTATGGTAGCACCAACAGGTCAATGAACTTGAATAAAATTAGCGTAAAAGTAGCATAAATACTTTTAACATAAAAGTAGCTAAAGAGCAAGCAAGACCAGTGGCTTCCTTGATGATTCAAGTGTTGACATGGGTGACACCCATAATTTTGTTCCCAAGGTCATTTGTTCTCAGAGTTGTAACTGTGACAAAATATCTTCTGGGCATCTCTCTACAGCAGAGATCTAAAGCCCTCTCTAGGGAAAAATGCCTTTTACAAGGAATTTCTTGTTTTGAGAAATTAAATACACTTGTCAGCACACTAATATTTTAGTTCAATTTTTTTTTTACGACACCTATGCAAATCTACTTAATCTAAAGAGAACGCGAGTCTCCTACATGAAAAGTCATTACATCTAATCTGATTTTCATAATGCTGCATGTGTATTTCAGGGTTTCCTGTTTGCTTGGCTAACATGAACTATTATTCTGCAACCTCCCATCTGTAGTTCTGGTTGCTTTTCTGACTTGATTTGGTAACAATATTTTAGAAATGCTGAGGTCTTTCCAATGCCTTAATTCCAAAACAAGGGTCATGGGAAAATCTCTTATGCTTGAGTGTAACCACAGCAAAGTGAAGCCCGGGCCAGAGATAATATCTTTGAATGATAAAGGAAGCAGATTGAACACATGGGACTGTCCAGAGACATTTACACATGAGGCAGGCCATTAATGGGCAATGAACTAAGGATGTTTCCTCTGTGCCCAGAAACACTAACAAGATCAGTAAGAGGCGTACACTCAGCCACATATTAGACACTGGGCCTGGGTGGCTTGTGTCCCAGGATACCCAATTTAGTTGATCTGGCAGGATGAGCTGCTCCAGGCAGCAGGTCAGAGCAGGTGCTGTAGAGATGGCAGTGAGTATTTCTCATCGTGTTACGGAGGAATTGCACCATAGCAGTTTAATGTGTCAGACCTGACTGTAAAATCTCTTGATCTGCTTAGTGCAATCAGGGATTGAAAGCATCTGTCTGTGCTGTGAGACACTGAACATCTGAAGGCACACAAGCAGCTACCTCTGGGACCGAAGAAAATGAGAACATAAGACAAGCAAATGAAAGGAGAAACAGAAACAGTAAGGCAAGAGAAAACAAGCCAAGATGTTACAAATGTAAACACTTCTCAGTCCTTTTGTGATATTCTTCACGTGTAAATCCTGCCCTGGTTCCGCTGCATTGTTCTGTTCTTTAAAACCACACAGCGTTTACAAAGAACTTAAACAAACCCAGCAGGAACGTCCTATGCTTATTCTAAGCTGGGGGATAGAGCACACTACAGAGATGCAGAGGTAAAGATGAGATGGGCAGTGCCTGTTAATAACAAGAAAAGCCTGTGCAACCTGCAGCATGGTGTTCTAACTAACACAGAATGTACCTGAGATGCACATTACAAATCTATACCTATTTCTCCTTCAAGTAATTGCACTTCTGTAAAGGAATCTGAAGGATGCAATCCTATCCCAGGTATGAATGGCTTTAACCTCCATTCATGGTTTCATCCTGATGGAACTTTCCTTCCCGTTTTGTATTCCTTGTGTATTTCTGGGCTCCAGCCAGAATCAGAACCAAAAATGAGGCACTGCAGTTCTGAAGGAATTTCTGTCTGGGAACCCAGACCTGGGAAATCTCATGAGAAAGCATGCTGTGAAACTGCTGGACAGGTTTGGTGAGGGTAGCCTGGACAAAATTTCACATTGGTGATTATTTGTGCAATTTGGATGTAAACTATCAAATCTAATTGGTCTGAATAATGTCTGTGCTTATATTCACTCCACTGGGAAAGGATCTGTAAAGCAAAATGGCTGGTACTGAGGACAAAATATCACTGGCTTATTTTGGGTTTTTTGTGCCATTTATGACATTTTTTTATGTTGAATTTACATCAGACAGGCTCCCAAACCATTTGCATCTTCTGAAATTCCTCTGCCATAGGAACCAAAGTATGATAAGTGGAATTTGCTTCAAAAGCACACTTTTTACCCAAGAAGGTGTGGTACATGTGTCTGAAGGTACTTCTCACTGACATATCTTAAATTAAATAATTAAAATATGAAGGTGCTTTATAGATATTCATTATAGACAATTAGAATATGGTACTTTACCAGGAAAAAAACCCCCAAAATCTCCCAAATTTCAAAATATTCTTCTGAGCTTTCAATGAACAAATATTGGTGAAAATTTAAACACCTTTTTTTTCAAGCAAAACACACCAAGGTATTTTGATTCTACATTTCTTGGCTCTTTTCATCATGCTTGTCTGATTCACTCAATCAGATTCCCAAATTTTAGCTCTGTGCTTTCGAAAAACAAGATCCATCTGGTAGATGCAAACACCACCATAAAAAGGATTAGCTCGTATGATATTTTTCTCATTTTCATGCCTAATCTTGGGAAGGACCCAGAACAAAAGTGTCAGTAAGAAAAAATGGGCTCTGTTTTTATGGAAAAAGTTATCACTTGACAGGTAGCACTAAGGTTGAGCTTAGTGGATGAAAAATACGATCAGGCATGAGAATTTGGTAGCCATGAGACCTCTCCCTGTATGCTGGATGGCCTTTCCACATACAAAAACAGCCTAACGAAAAACCAGCTTTTACCTGCTGACATGAAGGAGTGACACCACTTCCATCAGAACTACTGTGAAGCTGCCATGTGCATAAAACCTGTGCATTTCCTACAGTAGAAATAGGGGGACACATGCAGCCAGAACAGAATTATAATACAACGTCTTCAGAATAAAGAGCTCTGAATTCAGTGGTCATTTAGTGCCTTCAACACTGCTGGGTACAGATAAAAGGTTTGATTTCTCCTGGTCTGAATGCCTCTGTGATGAAAATGGGCTGGGAGAGCATTGCCTTGCCAAGGAGTTTGCTATTCAAATGTGCTGCATGTAATCAAGGGCATTTGCATGAAATTTCCACATCCTCAAGGCTCAGGTTAGAAACACAGACATCTGTCACAACCTGACATGTTCAATGAAAGAAGTAGAGTTGAAATCATTACAGGGTGGTTATTTTTAATGAGAGAACAAGTCAAAATACAAAGGAAGGAGACAGAAAAGGAAAGCATTCAGGGACTGTCTAGAGCATGTCAAAGCTGCAGTGTTAATGGTAAAAAAAACAGCACAAAGCTTTTTAATTTCATGTCTTTCATCTTCAAGTCTCAGCAGCTATAATAATTCTTAAGCATGCGATTTGTACGTTAGCTAAAGGTGAATGATTTTTATTTATAGAACCTCAAGGCAAAGCTCGTTGACAGCTTCCAATGGATGGCAACTAAGTCTGGAATAGTCATGAGAATTATTGGGAAGATTTAAAAAAATCTGGGCCTGTTAATGCTTTATTCAAATTTCAGGGACCAGATGATGTCCTTTTGCAAAACATCTTTTAGACTCTGCTGGTGTTTTACCAGACTGGTGATAAAGAGGGCTTTTGGCTAATGGTACCGTACAGCCCTGCAGTAGGACTGCTTTGCTCTTGAAATTTTCTTGACTTGAGGACAATTTTAGGCAAAAAGCAATTCCCCAGTGTCCTGGATTCAGCTGGGATAGAGTTAATTCTCTTCCTGGTAGCTGCTCCAGTGCTGTGTTTTGGATTGGCTTTGAGAATGATGCTGATAACACAGGGATGTTTTAGTTGTTGCTGAGCAGCACTTACAGGACTTGTCAGCTTCTCGTGCCCTGCCAGCGAGGAGGCTGGAGGGGACACAAGGACCTGGGAGGGGACACACAGGACAGCTGACCCCAAAGGGCCTAAGGGATATTCCAGACCATATGGCACCTTGCTCAGAATGTAAACTGGGGGAAAGCTGGCTGAGGGCCGATGCTCAGGAACTGACTGGGCATCAGGTGGTTGGTAATGAGCAATTGTTTTGCTTTTGCATCACTTGTCTTTCTTGAGTTTTATTTCATCCTCTTCTTGTTATTTTCTTCTTCATTAGAATTATTGTTATTATTGTCATTATTAAATTATTAAACCGTTCTTATCTCAATCCGGGAGCTTTCTTATTTTTACCTTTCTGATTCCCTCCCTGTCCTGTGGAGGCCAGAGGAAATGAAGCAAGTGAGCAGTTGTGTGGTGCTTAGTTATCAGGTGAGTTAAACCACAACCTTCAGGCTGCTGAGGACATCCAGATCCCTCTTTAGATCTGTTTGGGAGGCCGTGTTGGTACTACTTTAACACAGTAGTTACAAGAGCAGATTTACTCTTCTGAAGATAACATTCTGCTTTACAGTTAGGGAATGTTCCAAACCACAGGCATCTAGCTGAAACTACAAAACTAGCTTAATCAAGGTTAAAGTCATAAATTCCCACTGTAATCCAGTGGAGCCAATTAATGCACTACTTTTAACAGAACAAAAAAAGCAGAGGATTAAGAGTGAATAAAATATTTCTTCCTTTAAGCAATAGTTGAATACTGAGTTGAAACCATGGTCAGCTTGGGTCTGTGGCAAATGCTTATTTTAATAGTCTTCTATAGTTTTTAAATAGTTTTTAAAAACTATTCTATAGTTTTTAAATAGTTTTTAAGTATAGCTTTTAAATAGTTTTTCTATTTAAAATAACAGCAAAACCATCCCTGGCAAACTAACAAAACCCCAGACCATTAAAACATTTAAGATTTAAAGAATAAGGAAAGTTTTAACTTTGACACTTTAGCTTTATTTACCTTTCTCTTTGGGTACAGAGAAATTTTTTGTGATGCTGCCTCTTTGCATGTTTTTCTGTTAGTAATGGGGGTGGCATTAACTGCCCTCTTGCAAATCATTGTTACCTAAAATGAGCTACTGAAGCCACTTCTGTTGATTTCTCTTATGAGTATGAATATATGTTCTTGGAGACAAAATAAGACAAATACTCAGAGAGTGAGGAAAAAAGAACAACAAAGATAAATATGCTGCTTCTGATTCTGCAGACCGTTGCATGAAGCGTCTCTTCAAGAGAAACGAGGGCCGGTAAACATCCCTATCAGCTGCTGAGAGCTGGGTAAACATACATCACTAACAGGTTATTTCAGACAGAGCTGCCTTCCTGCTCACAGGCTGAGAGCAGCTCAGCCAAAGACACTCTTCTTTTCCTCAAAGTAGATTCTTTTCTTTAGTAAAAAGAAAAGAAGGAAGAAAGGAAACAGAGTCAAGAATAGAGAGAGCACATACTCAGAGGTGGGCAGCAGTGGGAGATAAGCAATCCTCCAGGTGGAGAACATTAATTTTTTTCATGGCACACTTTGGTCAAAGTTTCACTGAAGGTTGGAGAAATAAAGGCTGACTGATAACCTTGGTGGAGTCTGTGGTCTCAAAGGCTTGCAAGAAAGGCAGAGAGGGCAGAGAAGGTTATTTATTTTCACCCATTTGTAATGCTGGTTTCAGCATTAAATT
This sequence comes from Falcunculus frontatus, assembly GCA_013398115.1. Lineage (NCBI taxonomy): Eukaryota > Metazoa > Chordata > Aves > Passeriformes > Falcunculus > Falcunculus frontatus. The sequence goes on along the minus strand of VZRV01008191.1, from coordinate 589,831 downwards.
AAAAAATCTCAGAAGAGGTGTTTTCTCCATCTTCTACTCCGCTCATATTTCTTTCCGATGTTTCTGTTTAGTTCAGGGGGTGACATTGTTTTAATATAAGAACCTATGCCAGGTGGTAAAATGGTATCAGCAGATTTAAAACTTCATTATATCTATCTTTTTATCTTTAAATTTAAGCTAATTTATAAATAATTTACAGTTGTTCTTTTTTTGTCTTGGGCAATATAAATTGTCTGTACTTCACACACAACTTTGAAAACACACACATTTCCTTTTGAAACTTTTACAAGAAGCTTCACTTTTTAATTTTCATTTCTTTATTTATGTTCTCTTTATGCTATAAAATAAAGCCTTAAGTGAGGCAAAGAATTTAATCTGCGCAACCACAGTTATTGATTTAGCATCCAAAAAGAATTAATCACTGGATTTATATCCTGTCCTTCATTAATTTAACTAGTCTTCCACAACCATAGTCTCTAGAGAAAAGCCTATGTGAAGAAATATATTCCCTGTTAATTCCATGTTGAAAGATCAATGAAGTGTCCCAGAACTTGGTGTTAAAATTCCTCTTACTCAATTTTACAAAAGGTTTCATTCCCTTACATGCCACAGTAGTATTTTATGTTGCAGTCTCCAGTGACATGAGGAGAACAGATGCTGAACGGTGCCTGAATCAGGCAGAGATTAAACACAGTCACAGCACCCACAGCAGTTCTGTTCTCAGGATCCTCTGCCACCCTTTCTGACTTGTTGGGGGATGTCTGTGGGATGCTGGAGTATGGCTGGAGTATCTCATCCCATGCTCTGAGAGCACAACAGCACAAAGTTCAGAAATGCACATTTCAGCCATCATAACAACAACTGGATGTGTCAGTGGGGACATAAACACAAATGACCTTTGTTAAGGCTGGAATGGTCTTCAGGACTCATGAGCATCATGAACTCTCATGGCATTTATGGCTGCTTTGCTGTACCAAAAGGCACAATAGTCTCTTGATTACATTTCCAATTATGAGTTTAGAAGGCTAATTTATTAAAAACATGTTTGGAAATAATGCAATTAAAGTTTTTTTACTAGTGTTGATATTACATGAGATATAAAGAATATGACATTAACTTATTCTACATAGTAACCAAGAAAAAAAATATTTAAATTAAGCAGCCAGTTCTCTGCAGTCATAGTTCAGATCTCTGAACTGATCAGAGTCCTTCTGTTTCTCATGTCAGCTTTATGAAGTAGTATGGAAGGCTTCCCTGCAGTCAAAACCCAGATTTTTCTGCCATGACTTTCAGGAGGTTTAAAAGTGTGAACAGGGTGGGACTACAGCTGCCCACTTAGATTATCTTAAATCTGTCACAAACCTGCACCCGGAGGAGCCTAGTGATGGCTCAAGTACTTCACTATGTATTCAGTCTCATTAGACTTGTTTTCTTTAGCCTTTTCTCTCTTCCTGCCCTTTGCACAGAAGCCCTTAAGCAGGATGTCGAAACAAACAGTACTCAAGTGGGAGATAAACATTTTATTTTGTGATGTTAGTTTCAGATGGCTAAACTATCCCACAATGCCCCAGAATGGGTCTCAATTCACACAGGGGAAAAAACTTACATAAAAATGAAACAGCAACCTAAATCTACAGAGAGCTGCTAAATCACTTCCATATTGCAGCTGATATTATGGTCCTTAGGAAAGCTCCACAAAGGCCTCCAGACATGAAGTATAAGGAAAGTAAGACAAGATATGAACATTAGGCTATTTGTGCAGAAGGCCAAGGTCATGCTAAAGTGTTTTTCTATTTTTCTCTTTTTCGTGTTCCGTGAAAAATCAATATTCCTCTCAGACATGTTATATTGTACACTGAGTTCCATAGCAGTACCTTTGCACTGCACGTATGTGACACTTTTTGAAATTGCTGGATGATTGGATAGAATTCAAAACAATGACAGATTCTGCTAAAAAGACTGAATCAGAAACTTCAAACCAGATTTACTTCGTTCAGTTGGGATGTTGAGACTTAATCCCTTGTTTTTATTTTTTTCAGGGTCCGGTTCAGCCCTTGAGTAGGAGAACAAATTGGAACATGATGGAGGCACCATGTTCTGACCAGGAAGAGAGCTGATTGCTGCAATGGAACTGGAGAACATTTGGGAGATCACACTGACCTTGTAAAGTCCAAGTGACTCACACCACTGGAAAAGAGAGTGGTTCTTATCATGACCAAGAATAGTCTTGCTGTATACATGAAAGCAAAGCAATACAAAGAAAAGAAAACAACAGTTTTCACAAGCAAATTGCCAGCAGTCTGTACTGCCCCTGAACATTCAGAATCCATGAGAAAGCTGACATTTATATTGTGCATTTAACAATTGCAATACAGTCACCAAGTCCCACTGAAACCAAAAGAAAAGGGATGTATTTTTCACATTATATGTCAAAACAGTCTGGAAACTGCAATCTTTGCTTATTACTTATTCTGTTTGCTTTGGTTGCTTTGCAATACATGACCAGAACAAAATCTCAGAGAGAAAGCATTTCCTTACCCAAGAAAACTTACCAGATTTTGAAACATTTTTACTTTCCATAAAAGGACACAAAAGGAAAGACATGAAAATTTTCACAAAATGAAAATCTCCCAAAAACTAGATCAAGTTTTGCCTAGTTTTATTCTTTGTTTGCCCTTTCACCAGAGATGAAGCTACTCCTGCAAGTGAAATTTTGAAACAAAAAAAGCAAAGCAAAACAAAAAGCACTTGAGGTTATAAGAAAATCTTTGATTGCTCAGTGTGTCAAAACCAAGCTTTGGATTATTTCCACATTAGCTTACTGAAAGAGTTGGTAAGTGAAATTGAAGGCCAGGTGCTTCAAGAATCGCTGTAATTTTGTCACAAAATGGGACTTTTCACCTGAAAGCTGCAGTGAAGTGAATGTATCTTGACAGGTCAGTCAGAGAATGACTTAGAGTGCTGATGGGATCCCACTGCTAGAAAAGCTGATGCAAACCTACCAGACCGTTCTCCAGTACCATGAGTACGATGATGCGCAGAGATGCTCTCCAAACAGGCACCTACTAACTAGTTGCCTGGGCTGGAAAAAGACTCAGTGACATAAGTAGATCCAATTCCAGAGTTACATAGCAAAATTTATCAAACTAATTTTCAAATGGAACATGTGCTGACCTCAGCTCTTTACGGGTGCAGGTCAAATTTCAATAAAATCAGTGTTTTTCAATAGACAAATATCTTCAAATACCTTCTCAATCCATTTAAACCTTTCAGTACTATTGTCCTTTGAAGCCATATTCATTTGCTTTAGCTAGGCATTGTTCCATGTCTTCATCAACTCAGTCTCAGTTGATTCATCTTTCTTATTACACAAGAATATGAGCCTGAAGAACAAGAAAGGGATCTAAATGAGGACAGTACCTTATTAATTCAAACATCAACTGATAGGAAGGCAAAATAATTTTATTGCAGTCCCCTCAGCAGTGAAATGCAAATGACTACAGCAGATGTTACCATGAAAATTTAACTCTGATTTTCTGTTCCAACATCCAGACTATAATTTAACCTTTTAGTCAGGTTGGCACTCTTAGCAGTGGTATACTACCCTGACCTGATTAATATCTTGACTGAGGACATGGGAGTTGTCCTCTAATGGCTTGGTACACAGTGACACCTACTACAAACACAGCTGACATCACTGAGACTGAATTTGCTGTGTAACCCATTCTCTATGATCAATTATTCAGAATTTTGGCTACCATTTGGACACAAAGTTTATACATTGCATCTTTTTGCCTGCCACCCCCAACTGACAGACTGGGTAATTTCAACCAAAATGATTCTTTTGAAATCATGGTGAAGGGAAAATTCATTACACTGGTTTGATTGCAAAGAGTCCCGGTCTTCATTTTTTTGAACACTGATTTCCCCTCAGTCTCTGTAGAGGTCATTTATATTTGGGAACAGAAAAATCTGTTGTCAACGTGTTTTGCCATCTGAAAAAACTGTCCAAATTTGATCAAGCCATGAGAAAAATGTAGTTTACACACCATGTGTTCTCTAGGAACTTCATATTTTGTTATTCTAACCTTCAAAGATTTCATCTAGAGAATAATGCTCTGGTCCAGTCTCAGAGCTATGCTCCCCACATATGAGCATGCTGAAATCCAATGTACTGACAATTCTGTGTAGTTTTCTTTAAAAAATAAGTTATGAAAGACAATGCACATTTATTTTAATACCACAGGTTTTGTATGAGCAAAAAATTGGCAGGAATTAATTTAGTAAGGGAAGTTGTTTGTAAAATGCAGGTATTCCTGACGATTCTGTGTATTTTGCAGTTCTGGAAATCAGAAAAAAAAAATGTGAAGACAGATAATGGGTAAGAGTAGTATGAAGCAATCTACTGCAATAGCAAATGAAAGAACATGCACTGCAGGAAGAGCTCATGAGGAATGGTAAGAGGTTCTGTGACCCACGGTCATGGGACTGGTACCTCTGTGAAGCAAAATTAAGGTCCTTTATTGAGAAATGTCAAGATGAACACAAAAAATAGGGGAACCAGCAGTATTAATAGACCTATTCTAATACATTAAAGATTCCAACTTCATTTGTCCTCTCCTTTGAGACTGGCAAAATTCCATTATTGCAATTTCTGCATACATCTGTTCACTTGGCTTATCTGATAAGCATGTTCAGGCCAGGCTATGAGACTTGTAGGCATAATAGCTGTGTGATAGCTTTTGCTTTGGAAACAGTTCTTAAACAAATCACCCTGATCAAATTGAATTGAAGTGAATTTCTTCAGCAGTTATGTGTGCTCACCAGATGTGTTCACGCATTATTTTAGGAAAACAGGAAAGACATGGGGAGAAGAAAAAAGATCAGGGACCAATTTGAAGGGAACAAAATGAAGTGCATGCATACAAAGGAGAAGATATCTCCCCAAGCCCCTAAAAGGTGTTCAAGATTTCCACATCTTTGCTCATTTTCTGGAATAAATCAGCCGTGAAACAGCCACAAGAATGAAAGGTTTGCTGGCTGACATCTACAGAAAACTTACTAGGAGCTTAAGAAGAAATCATTTAATTCCAGGGAAAGATTGGGAATTTCTTCAGAAGGCCAGTTGCCCAAGTAAGGGGCTTCTTAACAATTGAAATGAAATGCAAAGAGAGAACACTCAGTAAATGGAGAAAAAAGGAGATAAGCAGCATGAATATGAAAGCACTGCTTTGGCCAGAGTGAATCCCACGTGGAGGAAAAACTAGCAAAGGATGTCCAGAGCAATTAGAAGGGACTCAACAGATATGATAGTTTCAAGAGAACTTCTGGGAAATGTTGGGTCTGCTGCTGAACGGGGAGACGGCACAAATGACACAGAGAAGGCAAAAGTGTTTCCTGTCCTTGCCTTGGCAAAGGCTGCTCCAGTACTTAAATGTGCACCAGCACAGCCTAGAGAGAGGGAGACAGACACCACTGTGTGAGGAACAGGTCCTGTAATGCTGAGCTGCTCTGACTAATCACAGTGTAAATTGCTCAGTCTGGTTACCCCAAATTAGTGGCATTTTTTGTGTCTGTGGTCATTATGTCTTTAGACAATTTTGCCTATGAGAATAGGAAAAGTGGAAGGAGAGAAGGATGAAGCAAGCCACAAGAAATAGGTATACTGAGCTGTTCAAGTGTCTTTCCTGTATGTGGCATAGCAATTGTGGGACTGGTGCATTTCTGTGGCAGCATGAGGGGCTGGGATAGCCCTGCTGCAATGCTGCGTGCATGCAGAAACACTTGTCTCTTCCTTTTTCTCTTGTCCCTCTTGCTCACAACTCCCTCCTTCCCAAAATTAACATTTGAATTGAAAGTTCAAAAGGTGTCAGGGCTAACAGGGGTTACTCTTATAAATCAAAGGCCCACCTACCAATCTGCTCAGAGTCATAATGTCTGTATTAGGAAAAAAGCTAGTCAAAACCAAATGATTAAGTCATTACTTATGAAAGCTCTTCATGTCCTGTCGACTTCTGTGTGCTTGGAGAGCAATGTGCTAATCTGAATCATGATGATGTAAAGAAATCTTTTCTGAAATCCAGTTTCATTTTAAAGTGGCATCTGCACTGACTGAGCTAGCAGAATGTTCCCTAGAGATAAACACAGCAGTTCTGCTCTTTCACCTTGAAAAACTCACGGCTAAAACATCCTGTGTACTCATCCAAACTCCAGATGTTAATGGACCCCAGAGTTATTTTGGTAGGAAGCTGGTAGGAAGGCTGTATCAGATGTTTTCTCTAGAGGAGTGAGTGAGGGAAGATTCTTTCCTGAGAAGTGAAAGCTTTGGACGTGAAGATGGGAATGGTGATCTGCTGCTTGGCAGCTGATCACGTGAAAAGTTTTAGACAGAAGTAAAACTTCCTCTCATACAAATTTTTCAATTTCTCCTTTTGCAAGAGCACTTTCACTACAAGAGAAGACAATGTTTAAGTGCCAGCCTACCTTAGTGTAAGCTTAAACATAAAGATAGCATTTTTCTCAGTGGACTTCCCTGAGCCACAAATGTGTCCAGTTTGGCTGTGTGTCCTTCCTGCTGTTTGGTTTGACAACTGTCACCTCTATAGAGCCAGTTTTACCCCAGCCATCACTGTGGCCTGGATGCTCAGCTGATATAAAGAGATGAGTATAAAAAATATTCTGAAAGAGACCTGTTTTAAGGAAAAACTTTTCACAATCTGCTATGAAGACTTCAGATGATCTTTAAATAACAAGGCAACAAAAATACAAATTGATATTTATGTTATCCTCAGGAGTACAAAAGTTACACTAGTGAGAAAAATGACCTATTGTTGCATTTTTTTATAAACTGGAAGTTGTCTTCATATCTACACTGTAAGCAAAGACATGTGCATAAACAGCCAGCAGAGCCTCAGGAGCACTTCTTGCTAACAAGTTGCATCTGCAATAATAGAAACTACTCGCATTGAGTCCTTTTCCCTGGCATCCAGCTACCCACTTTCTAACACACAAACAGAGCTAAGGCAAAAAGAATTATATTCTAATTACCTTGGCCAGGTGTGTTCACATACTCAAGTGTAATTCTTGTGCGAATTTATTCTTTACGGCAAAGGAAGACTCTTTGAAATGGATTTTGGACAGCACCAGAGTAAGCCTCATTATTTCCTCTCCTCAGCAGCAACCTCATCTTGCTGGAGAGCAGCAAAAGTAACAGGCTTTAAAATTATGGTGAGAGGGTGTAGCTGGACCTGGGGTGGAGAAGGATGCCCCTAATCTTGGCCACACAATAAAAACCCCATCAAGCCTGCACTCAAATAGAGCATACAGACAGGCTAAATGTGGCAAATCTCTCACCCCACGGTGAAAGATGACTCTAAATTCCAGGGAAAAAGGGCACCAGAAGTGGAGCCTGAGGATCATTTCCAGGGGACAGGCAGCAGAGGCACAGACTGAGCATCTGAGGGAGTTTAGAAACATTTCTGTCAGAGAGACATCCAAGATTGCTGCTGAGATATTCCATAGCCAAACCTCTCCCAAACCCAGCTTCACCAAGGCTGTGCCAAGGGAGGTGAAGAATGATCAAAATTCATTGCAAGAATTCAAAAGAGCAAAAATACCAAATTTAGAAGCAGTTTACAAAGTATCCAGGTTAAGTTATATTTTTTCTTAGAGCTGAGTTACCCTAAACAAAAACTAACTCAAATTTCAGAGTTGTTCATTACGCCGTGATGCAGACTATGAGCCAAGTTTAAAAAAACATAAAAAGAAATACATTGTTTTTATACAAAAATGGACAAACTAGCTGTAAATATCCCTGAAATGAGATCTTGAACATACAGATTAAGGGTAAAACCCAGTGAAAATATCTTTATGGAATTTGTATTTTAAATCAGTCAGAACATTTAATTTTTTACTTTTTTTTCCCCCTAAAGCTGCAGTGCTTGCAACCAGCTGACCATGAAGTTATTTAACCCTCAGTTGAAAAATATATTCCACTTTCCAGGGTTGTGAAAGATATTTTTTAAATGAAATATATACAGAATATAACCCAAAAGATAAATGAAACCAAATATCTATGTATTTTACAAAACAACAACAAAACCAAATAACCTTACAATTTTCAAGTTCGGCTCATGATGACTGGTTAATGTTTAGTACGCTACTTTAAAAACTTCACTAATCAATTAAATGAACCAATCAGCCCTGTTCTGACATTTTTTAAAAGTAAAATAATATTGGAGGTTCCAAACAGAGAAGACACTTGCATGGATCTGAGAGTTGTGCCGTAGTTTAATAAGAGAGAGTCCTTTTTCTCTTTGGAGCAGCTGAAATTTATTGAATTTGACTTTGAAATAATTTGCTCACAGAAGTATGTGAGCAAATTTTTAAACTACTGCTGTTGATAGTGTGATCTATGAGTTCAATACTGAATATATTTCAACATTTGCATCCCAGGTCAAATAGCCATGTATTTGCATATAAATGGATTATCATCATATATTTCTTGTTCTCGTTACTCTCTGTGCTTTTCATGCTGCTGTTTGATATGAAGACTTCTACTGATGCAGACAGGATTTTAGTAATCAGGGCAGGAGACAGGTTAATATACTTAAAATTAGATGTAATGTTATTCCAATATATGCTGTCACACTGATATCAAATCCTTGTATGGAGCATCATTCCCCAGCACACTGAACTCCATTCACGCAGAAGGGAGGCTTAAGGGACAGGCTGAAGTAGCAGCTTGGTGTGATAGGTAGGCACCAAATAACAGAGACAGGGATATTGGGATATTGTGCTCTGCTGCAGTTAACTCCAATCCCAGAGTGCTCCTGCCTTTGAACCTGGGCAGATCACTGCCTGGTGCCTCTGTGCTGCCAGAACATACAGCTGCTTTGCAGACATGCAGCAGATTCCCTTTTCAACATCATGTGTTTTAACTGGGTTTTTACAGCAGCTCAGCAGCAAAGGTTGAGATGGGCCTCATGGAAGCCAATGCAGAACTGCTCAATTTTTATCCAGCCTGCTGGAAGCACCACACGCTGTCCTTGGCACAAATCCACACAATGGTCTGTCAATCCAATGTTTTTAATTCAGTTGCAAAGAGAAGATTTATGTTAGATGCTGGCAGGGAAAAAAACCAATTCTAACTTGCTTTTACTTATGGGTAAGGTCTGTAATAAATCACCTGGAGAGGCTGAGGACTCCCCACAGTTAAAGTTCCATAGCAGCAGGACAGAGAAAGAGCTGTCTGAAACAGGAGTGATGGCAAGGGGAGCTCACAATGAAGCTGTGCTAAGCAGCACGAACTCAAACCCAGAGGAGTTCTCAGGGCTCTCTCCAACTTTCTTTTCTAACATTTAATGAAACCTGGTTGAAAACCAATAAACGCTTTGCTGGCTGCTTGTTACAAATTAATGTGGCTCCATCACGCAGCTCTTTATTGGGAACATACACCATTGGAAGGGATTACACCTGGAGGAGCTCAGGGAGGCTACAGCAGTTCCCCTCCCTGACCTATAACCACCACTTTGGCTTCCCGGCTGGCAAAGAGCTGCTCCTCTCCTGCCCTGTGCTCTTGCCGAGGCTCATGGCAGCAAACAGCCAGCAATTTGGCAAATCCTGCCCAGTGTCTGATTGTACTTGTCCCACTGCTAAGAGGAACGATAGATACATAAACAAAAACAACAGCAAAAAACATTGGCATGTAAGTTCTCTCAGAGACATTCACATCTCTGGCTGAGTGCAACTCAGTGGGAAATCTTTTGGCTGACACTCTGAAATCTGCAAGTTTGCTTTGCAACAGCAAAGTTGTCCAAGTCCTTGTACTATCCACATTCTAAAAATCACCACCTGAAGGATTTACGGCCAGGTGAACAAGCAATTACATTGCTCTGTTTGTTAATGTGGAAACATATTTTATGACTGGTGAAGTCTACGAGAAATATATTGAATGAACTCCTTAAAAATAATATTTTAAAATTAAAACTGAGCACTGTATTTAGCAACACTAGGAAACCTTAGCCTCAAGGAAGTAATGAAATGCCATGGAATCAGCAGGAAAGTCTTGATGGGATTGATTTGTTTGGACTAGCTCTGTGTCATAGAATGGAAAAATAAAAGTAGAATCAACTACTCAAGCTGGTGCTCTCACAGCTGGAGAGCTTTGCCCAGAAATGGGTGCAGCAATGAGTCAGAACACAATGGTAATTACTCCTGCTCTCTTGGACTGTGAATATTTTCCAAGCAATCCAACCCTATGACATGAAACTGTCAAGACTTCAGTCCTTTAAGTACCTTTTTCAAGTTCTAAGCTTTCCATTGGCCCTTAGTCATGAAGAACTATTGAACTTCTCAAATGTTTGTTAGAAACAAACAGATCTACAAATGCAGGGTGGAGTCTCTTCACATACCTAAATCAACGCAAAAAAAAATGCACGTTGTCACCAGACAGCTTCCAGCCTTCCTGTCTGAACTGGAAGAAAGGAAGAAATCTAGTTACTACCTCCCCTAAGTGATGGATTTTTCTTTTTTATATTGAAGGTGGTTTGGAAGTGGAAATCCTGCTACTTAGTTCAGAAATCCAAATGCATTGAAATACTTTGAGATGGCAAGACAGACAGGAAATCCAAATACCCTCTGTTACTCAGGAAGATCCAGCCTTCATTTCTAGAGGGATTTCACAGCAAATAAAAAATAAAATGAAAAAAGGAATAAAAAGGAAATTAGTTTGTTAGATAAGAAGGGAATTACCCCTATGAGGGATTCTTCTGGACTCTGGGTGGAATAATAATTTCTTTCCTACTGACCCGACACCAGTCTTTATTGACTTAAATTATATAAATAAGTATGATTTTTTTTCTTCATTTATCTGGTCCTTTCAAGCAATTTATAGCAGTGTACTGTAACCCTCAATAAAGTTATTCTTATTTGACCCTGGTATCTGTGGGAGGAGGACTGAGGCTTGGAAAAGCCAAGGTATGAGACTCCAGATGTGATCCATGCAAAAGTGACAGTGAAGCTGAGATGTGTGCATAAAAGTGCCAGGTACTGTAAGTTTATTGCTTACCAAATCAGATATTCACTGTCAAATGTTCAAAAACTGACAATAAACTTAACTGTTGCATCTTTAAACTTATTTATAACTTGCAGAGGGAGTATAGCGTCTTGGTTTTGTCTCTTCCATAACGTTTACAGCCAGCAGGAGATAATGAAATCTAGGCTGAGCTCATATTGCCAAGAGAAAAAAAAAATCCAGGCCTCTGTGTGTTGGTGGCTGTCAGGTGAGACATTTTATACCTCATTAGTGTCACAGCAGTTATTGCTTTTTTCTTCCTTTATGAATAGATCATGTGATACCATGCCTCTCTCTCACACTCCTCACCAATTTGTCACAGCAAACAGAAATAAGGGATTTCTTATCAGTCCTTTTAACTTCAGTGCTTGCTTCTGATGAGCCATGCTACTCAAACAAGTCTAGATGTGCTTCACAGCCTTTGGACCTCCTCACTGATGCAGAGATGTTTTTTTAGGAGCTGTCCATGCAGCATTAGTGCATGTGCTCCCTTGCCAGCATGGCATGGGAGGGCTCTAGCTGACCTCCCTAGAAGGCTGACAAAGTTCCCAACCATTGCAGCTCACCCCTGAGGAGAGCTATGGTTTTCAGAGCACACAAAGCACTGCTGAGCCCTATTTTCACTTAACACACTGAAGATTGTTCAGGATAATGGGTCAGTGTCTCCCCAGAAGAGAATGCTCTCCTGGTGGAAGTTGGCCACACTTGTTCTTCCCTCACATCTGATCTGGAATTAGCCTTAGGTTTTGGCCAGACAAAAGTTGTGTTCATCGGGGTTTTTTTGTGCTGAGATTATTCAAAGCATGTCCAATCTGCAGAGAAGATGCACCAGTGTTCTGATACAGTTCAGGAGGAACAAAGGAGAAGTGATTTAGATTAATTTGACCAACAGACAAAGCAAAATGGAATAGGATTCTACAGACAAAAGGTTGGGAAAAAAAGCACATGACTATACCTAGTCCCTGTTTCTACAATTGTTAATATACTCTACAGTAATTACTCATTATTTTAAATTCATTCCAAGCACTCCTAAGTCAAACAGAAGCCACTAAAATAATTTTTGGGAAATCAACTATTCCTTTCACTCTCTGCTTGCAGGAAAATCTATTCAGTTAAAGAACCACATCTAAATACTGTTTTCCTTTTTCAAAAAGCACACAGTTGTTATTACACCATGTTTTGAGTGGAGGGCATGAAGCTGTGTAATCTTTAATTAATCCACTGAACCGTTGACTTATATTCCACTGCAAATACTGCCATCTGCTACCAGTCCTTGCATCGGTAATTAATGCCTGCTACAAGTTTGCTTCCCCAACATTATCTGATTAGGTAATTAGCCTATGGAACAATACCCAACGTAATGCATTATTGTTCTATTAAATGTGATCTGTTTGCAAGCACTAAAGAATACCTTAATACTGCTCCATTTCCGTGACTCATACCTCAACAAACACCCATCCAGAAAATGACAAAGCAATTCAGAAAGGAAGGGGGGTAACAACAGCAAGCCCAAAACCACGTGAAAAGCATATCAATAAAATTAGGCATTAGTACTGTTTATTTCAGAACAGCCTGAGGGGAAATATAAGACAATCCCCAATCGCTGCTCTCCAGAGAAGGCATGAATCAACATCAACAATGATCTACGTATGATAAAGGCTCCTTCACAGAAGAATGATGAAACATACTTTGTCATCAAAACTCAGGGGTTTAATAAATCAATGGAAGGTGGAATCAGGAAGAGGAAAAACAAGGCAGCATGTCATCTTTATTCACAAGGGTAAAATGTGGCTGTTTCCAAGATTACATCTGAATTAAGCTTGTGAGGAAAGCAAGTGATAAAGATGCAGCAGAGGAGAACTGAAGTGAAGCCAGCACATCAGCTCTGTCAGATCCTGTGGCTGTAGAGCAAAACCTATCAATATTTGGCCGAGTGAAGTGGTTTTTTACTTTATGCAGCTCTTGGCCTCGGGTGATTACAAAAAGAACTCTGATTTTGTTTTGCATGAGATCACTAGCTTAGCCTGGGGCAGAGAAAAAGTTAGCAAAGTCAGCCCTAAGTGCATGAAAAACACAGCAAGCATATAAAAGGCACAAGTTTAGGAACCTGGAGACCTCACACATCATCTCTGCTATTTCAAAACATTGAGGTCAGGATTTATCTGACCAAATTTATAAACCAACATACTAAGTACCTACACTGGAGCCAATTCTCTCCACTCCTTTTACGGTCAAGAGAATCCTGCCCCTCACATTGGCAACACAAATGTTTTCCACCACATTTATCTGGAATAATTTGCAAAATCATTGTCAGTTCAATGGCATAGACTGAAGACTATGCAGCTGCAAGTTAAGTTTTATTTCTGTATCAGGCTTTCTCAGTTTCAGGTGTCCGTCCTTTCTGACAGGCTCTGTTTCACAATTAGATATTTTCAATGGTTGTGACCTAATAATGGAAGCAAATCTACAGAGGAATTCATGAAGCCGATCCTAGCAGGAGTACACTGTCCTCTTCTCTTACTTTGCTTTCACTACTTGTGTTCTCATTGACTTCTCTTCCTATTCCTTTTCTTACTCTGATAGCAAACCTAGAGCTTATCTACAGGCACAGGCTCTGACCTCTCCAAACAGTGCAGTGTCTTTGTCCAGCTGCAACACTCTCAGACCTCCTCTGCTAATTTAGAGTCTAAATCTCTCTAAAAATATGTCATGATGTGCAAACAGAGGAGCACTAAATTAATTGGATTGAATAACAACCCTTGAGCTATTGGGATGAATTTTCTCCTCATTAAGGGAGTAGGAAGAGCCCTACAGAACCAGATCAACACCCCATGGTCTCAGCTGCAAAACTGGGCAGCATCAAATGCCTGTAGAAGAATATGCAAATGAGACAAGCACGAGACTCTTCTTCCATTGTACACACTGAACTCCCAGAGCTTTGAGTCCACGCCTTCCTCCTCCAGAGGAATTTCCCAGAATTTATGCCGCGTAATGTCTAATACTTAGGATACTTTTTCCTTTTATTTTCCTGGAAAGTTTCAACTCTTTGATCCATTCCATTATCCCCCATAAGAATGAAATCCTATTGTAGGATTTCTCCAGAAAGAGAATTCCAGGATGTGGGAAAACACAAATCTTCAGAAACCAGCTGTGGTTCTCCTAAGTTCTCACCCACCTCTGAATTTCAGGCTTCCATCCCAACCTCTAGTTTGCTGTGAAGCCTTTTCATTCTTATTTTGCTCCTATTTTTACATTAATAACTGTGTCAGTGCAAACACTCATCCCAATATTACACAGTATTTGCACATTGAAAAAGTCTTCCTTGTTTTTATGGCCATTAATGATAGCTGCTGTCTGGTATCGACAACATCTTCTGACAATCTCTCCTTGCTGTGATGAAATTGCTTGTCAAAACACCTCCTTCATATCTGAGCACTGGGGAGTACTCACAGCATCTCACATCAGCAATCTAAGTAAAGAATTAGAGTGATGCCACCAGACAATCTGTGAAGGGTTACAGGTACCACACTCAAAGGTTTGAATAACCTGTCTCAGCTCTTTTAAATAAATGGTGAGATTTCATATTTGGAGATACAAGATAGAGAACCTAGAAAGAACATATGAGTGTCCCAAGTGTCCAACTCTAGCATTATGAAATGGAAAATGCTTGATGCAGATGGTAGATTTCAGTCATCAGAAACTGTGATTGTTAATTTGAAATAGAAAATAATATTTCAGTTACATTCTAACCCACAATATTTCAGTAGTAGAATACAGCCTTTCTAAATCTTCTTTTTTATATAAATTCCAGAGGAGATTTTTTCCAAAGTAAAAAATTCATGACACTGTGCCTTTTGATGAACACTTCTACCAACAATTATGAAAAAAAAAAAGGTTTTTTTGAAGAATCTTTGCCTAATGAAAAAGCAGTGCTTTATGATTGAAAGTTTGCAATTAGCTGTGCTAAAATTAGATCTCTTATATGCTGGTTATACGAATTTCTTTTCTCTTTCACTTTTATACTTGAGACAGCACAGAAATGCGGTGATTTTCAGGTAGAAAAAACATTGCTCTTGAATTTTTGATTACTCACAAATTTCTACATTTCTACAAGTATCAGCATTTCTCTAGAGTTAGGGGAGTACATGACACATGAAAATCTACTTTTTGCCCCATGGTTATAATTTGTCAGTTTTTATTTAAACTTTGAATATTGTTTTATTTGTCTTGGAATAGGAATGGCAAAACTGAAATTGCAATTCCATGCCTATTCTTGTGTCTAATATTTCCCTGCTATCAATGTCACTTGGATCCCTAAAAGCACTTGGGGCTGTCTCCTCTGAATAGGCATAGAAACACATGCAGAGTTTAGGATGTCTGAATAGAGATGATATGGATAGTAGGTTTATTTTTATTATTACCATTATCGTCTTTCTTACCATAGTGTCTAAGGCTCTACCTGGGACCAGGATCCTTGGCATTGGGTAAAGAACTAGAAATAATCTGTCCAAAGCTTTCAATTTAATGAAGAATAGCACTCCTATGTAAATAAGGTCTGAGGTTACTTTGGTGGTATCACTAAAGGTATTTTAGTCTGAGACTACAAGCATTTTTTGGTAATGTACCTATTATGTACTTTCTCTGTACCTACTCCCTTGTAATTAAGATGTTGAGTTGGTGGGAGGGAAAAAACATAACACTTGAGAGTATTTATTAATTACTTTTCAGCTTCAGTGCACAAGGTTAAATGCAGCCTCAGGCAGCTTTCACTGATGTGACTCACATCTCCACAATGTCAGAGCTTTCAGTGACACTGATGGGCTCATATTTTGAAAAGAATAAACCACCCTCTGGTGTATTAATTAAGCATGTCCTGCAGTGAAGCAATGCAAAATTATAAGAAGTTTTACACAGTGACTTTCATACCTATAAAATGAGTCTTGACAACCGCTGTGCATGAAATCTCTCATTAATCCACAGAATGTGGACAGCACGGATAAGAAACTTGTTTCCCCATGGCAACTGTGTCCTCAGTGAGCTCAGCCCTGATGGTAAGTCACACAGGCCTCTTCCCCAGGAAGATGACCAGCAGATGACCTAATTATGTCCAATCACAGCATTATTTTCTACTAATTTTCATATGAATTCAAATGTGAGCGAGGGCATTAGTAAATATTCCAGTGGAAATGTTTACAGAAATAAAGAATTACTGTATACATTTTTTTGAATTGTGGCTATTATTTTACTGTATTTTCTAACCACATGAAATATTTTAATTTATTTTTTGCACAGCTGCCTCCAGAAAAAACAAACGCAACCCCCCACAAATCTTAATCCAATTCAGCTACCCCATGACTTCAGTCCATGTTCATGGTCTCTCACAGATCCTTTTGCCCTCCTGGAAGGCAGAACATAGAGTGTGCCAGAGGATTCAATCCATCCAGGCAAACTGTATGAAGAAAAATATAACCTCTCCAATCACAAAAAACCTGCAATAATGAAAAAAACCCCCACGTCCTACCATGTTTCCCAGTGACGGCTTCCCACAAGCTGATCATTCTAAAAATCAGAGTACCACAATAAATAGACAGGTCTAGAAAGCATATGCTCAAAAAGACTCAGCTTTTCTATATTTTATTTGCTAAAAAATGAAATTCCTTTCAGAAGCAAAACAATTTTGGCAATTTTAAAAGAAAATCCCAGAAAGAACATATAACATATGCTCCCTCTGTAATCTTCCTGTCTTTTAGAGTTAGGAAAATGACCCATTCTGATTCTCTATAAAAATTTCAATTTAGCCTTTTTCTATTTTCTATCATTTTTGGCACTAAATTACAAAATTTCCTTACTCTTCCTCACAGGGTAAAATTTCAATTTAATCAGGCAAGACTGAGGAAGTTTTGGGAGATTACTGTTGTCATGGACAGCTAAATTCAGTTTCACCACACTTCTGCAAGCATTTCAGTGTTCATTTAAATGCCCCAAGCTCATGTACTTCCACCTTTAATCACCTATTATTGAAACTGAACAAAATGAAAGCAACCTTTTTCCATTTACATTCCCAAACACAAGTTGTCTAAAATAACAAGATTTCTTCCTCTCACACTTATTTCACACCTAACTCCCTGATCACCTGAATGCTTGGCATGAATTCAGTGTGTAATGTGGTCTCAGCCCAGCCTTTTGTTCAGACTTCTGGTTTGGCTGCAGGTTTGCTCTTTCAGATTCTTCATAGCAGCTCCATCAAGTGGCCAGAGATCTGAATGGGTCACTGCAATCCATGACAAAGCCACCCACAGGCACCATGCAGGTACCTGTTGGTTGGGCCCACTGCAAACACACTCTGAGATGTTTCTGGGGAAAAGTCAGTAGCAGTTGCAGAAGGGAAGTACAGAAAAAGAGGGTATGCGAGGCCCAAACAGAAGGTTAGATATGAGACGAAAGATCAGCTTTTCAGTAGTTAAGAGATTTGCTTAAGTCTATGGAGCAAGGCTGTTTTTCTTCACTGAGGAGCAAGCTTTTTGGAGGGAATTAGTTTGGGACGTTTGCTAGCCTTCACAGTAAAGCCTATTTCCCATAAACACCAGGGTAAAGGCAGGTAAGGTTCCAAACAAAGAAGGTAGGTGCCATATCTCCAAGATATCACAGGAGCCACAGCCCAGGGGTGTTCCTCTTAGGGTGAAATTTCCATTGTCCCCCTGTGAAGTACAGCAGGCTTCTGGTACTGCATAACTCTTGTGGTCTG
The DNA here is from genome assembly GCA_013398115.1 of Falcunculus frontatus. NCBI lineage: Eukaryota > Metazoa > Chordata > Aves > Passeriformes > Falcunculus > Falcunculus frontatus. The sequence goes on along the minus strand of VZRV01008191.1, from coordinate 572,012 downwards.
AGAAAAGCCAGCCTTTCCAGTTTCCCTGTATGTATCCTTAGGTTCTGACTCGCCTGGAGCACAAGGATTTGCTGCTAACCCCACATCTAACATAAACCTTTCTTAAAATGCTGGGGGAAAGTTACTTCATTCTTCTATAACCTCCTTTTTCTGCCTTGTTTTCAGATGTGCTGTGCACTCGCCCTGCCAGCCTTGGCTCCTGAAAGGATCCAATAAATAATAACTCACTCACAGTTTAAACAAAAGAATTTTACAGAATTATTTAGGGAGGGAAAAGATTGACATTTCAGAGCCCTGGGAAATCTGAACATTGTTCTGAAAAACATAAGAAGGAAAATTCTCCACACATAGTAATTATCATTGCTTCATTAAAAACTCAAAGAAACCATGACAATTTTTACACATTGGAGATGGGATTTCTCTAACATTAAGAAGCACAAATTCCCCTTTAGTTCTGCACTGTTTTTTTTAAAGTATCTTACATGGAACTCTCTCTCCTTATGGGCTATTTTCTAATAATCTAGTTCCTGCCAATAATCTTTATTTCCCTGAAAGACATGGGACAAAACAAAGCTCTATGTACTCAGGCAGAGGTAGATTGCCTCTGGTTTCTAAGCTAACTGATTGGCTCTGAGCAAACAGTTTTCAGTCTTTCCTGACTTGTAAAGTCCTAAAATTTTCCAACAGAGATGCACTCCCAGCCCCCTGAGAGCAAATTTACTCAACTAACAGTAGGCTTTTCTCAGCTGTGCTATGTGGATTCCTTTGCCCACAGGTTGAAACCACTGCTGTGTGCTGTCTGGCATTCTGCAGCATAAACACATCTCTGTTCCAAGAAAAACAGCTCCCAGTTTTGGGTCTTTGAAAAATACATCTGGATCTACCTACTGAAATATGAATTCATTGTATTTTCAAGCCTCAGAGCCTGATTATGGCAGTATAAGTGAGTTACATCAACAGAGCCAGCTGATCTGCATGGGTGTGAAACCAGATATAAATTAATCCCTTTGTCTCCACAGCCCTCACTCTCAAATCTATTTTCAGAGCAATCAGAAGTTAGGCTACCTTAGTAACTTCAGACCATGACATTTTTCCACACCCATTAATCAAATAGTGAAGCCATTTAGCAAATATTTGTGTAACATGGAACACAAACACAACGTTGGGTTTTCTCAACAATTACACCTTTAGACCTCATTGACTTGTTGGCTTTCTTTTTTCAACACTGTGTATTACTTTCCTCACTTCTGTTCTTGCAAAGGTATAAATATCCATATATATTTTTTTGCAAATGGATAACATTTTCTCATCCACTACAGGACTAAGAGATTCATTTTCGAAAACCATTGCCTTTGCTATGTAGGATTTTCACCAAGGGGAGAAATAGAACATCATTTTTTTGTTCTCTCACTTATGGCCCCCATCCAACAAAGCACTTAGACATATGTCTGCTTTTCCCCCCTAGACTGGGGTTTGGCTACTGGATAGCACAAATCAATGCTCCAGGAAAGGTGTGTTATCCACTGCTACTTTGAGTCAATCAAACATGCCTAAATAGCTGATTTAGACAACTGGAATATGACAATTATCCTATGGAAACCCAGAAACTGATAGGCCCAGGGACCCTGTTCATAATGGAGGTGCAGCAGAATGGTCTCAAAGCACACGGCATCACAGAAAATTGCCTCATGTAAGGTTCTCCTTATGTTCTCTGGTTATCACATTTTCGAAATTGAAGGATTCGATGAAAACCACTGGACTATAAATTGGTGCCTTCAACATGTAGTTTCTTACTCTCACAGTGTGACCTGCTCAGTGTACCCCATTAAAAGGGTAAACATGACAAGATAATGGATTCATTCTGGCAGCAGCAATACACTTTGATTTTTTATTATTTCTACTTTGCTAACTCACGTTGAGAAGTCCAAGAGCTCTCTTCACTTGCTAATCTATGAATGGCTAATGGCTGGACCCTCATGTTCTGGGATTAATGGTACAAAATGACAGAGAAATTGCTCACTAGACAAGTAAGGATTGGACATAAATTTTCAGGGCTCTTTTTTTGCAAAATTTAGCTTTACTCTCTAAATATGCTTTCAAATGCTAAATATGCTTTTAAATATGCTCTCTAAAATGCTTTCCTGCTTTGCTTTTCAGATTATCTCAATGTTAATCTGCAACTAGCTAATTCTGAACACCCTAGAGGCTGGAGGGCTGAATTTATAGTGAAGTCTAGCCTAATCCTTGTCCATAGCTCCAATCCATTTTCTAGGTGAGCTAAAAGCACTTCTCTTCTATCTTGACAATTTAAATGCATCACTAAGCAATCATCCTTCTAATCCACTTGCACAGATTTGTGTTTACTGCCTATGTTCATGTGTCTAAAGAATGAAATATGGAACAAAGAAAATGCTGAGGATCTACCTGGCAGTTTCCTGGCCTCTGAAATTGAAGGCTATTTTTTTTGTTGAGATATAAACTCTCTTCTACGCTCTGTCAAAGGAAATAAAAGATAGAACCAGGGAAGGGAGAAAGCACCTTTTAAGGCTCCTGAAGCTTTTAATTGAATCAGTGATTCAGGAAATCTCATTCTCCCTTCTGCTCGTTCTGGACTGGAGAGACAATGAGCAGATTTCTGTCAGTTGAGCAGATGCTCTGTGCATGCAGACATTTTTGTGTCTAATGATATCTTTGACGTTATGAGGAGTTTTGTGGGATCTGCTGTCTGGGGTATCAGTAAAGGATTCATTAAATGCCTTTCCTGTGAAAATTATAAGACATTCTCTTGAATATGAAAAAATTGCATAAAATTAGGCTTGTAATGATATTTCCCTTTACTTACCACAGGATTGCACTGGCAGTAAGGTTTTAATTGCTCAAATTACAGTATCTTTCAGATGTCAAAATCGCGTGCATTAATTGCCAGTGGAGACAAAGCAATAATGCTTCTCTACTAACACATTGCACACCCAATTAGCATTAATGGTGTAGTTAAAATTCATATGTCTTTCTGTAACATGATGAAAAGGAATAAGCTACTAGATAAGTTCAGAACTAAGATGAATGCACCTTTTAAGTCTTCAATTCTTAGCCTAAGTATTTACTTGCACTGTATGAAAAAACCCATCTTCAGACCTGTTTTTTAGATGATGCATATTTCCTTAACTTCATATTTAGGCTGATTTACATCATATCAGAATATGGCTTTATTTTTCTTACTTATAATGGAAGCCAGCACTACCCCTCTGTTCATTTAGAACTATGTAAAAAAGATGCAGCTCCACCAGTGCAGAGATTAACACTTTTGTGCTTCACAGTACAAGCCTTTATTTATTTCCATAGTGAAGCTGAACACTAATTTTCTGCTAAAAAGATTTTGCCTGTAATTTTCCTCTGTCCACTCTTCATGTAGCAGTATAAGGTTATCAGTGGGTTTATGTAGCATAGGCTAATTAAGCAGGGGAAGCTTTGTGTGTACAAGGGGAATACCTTGGCAAATGGACTTGGCAATGTTGCTGTTCTGGCCACTGACACAACAAAGTTATTATTTGGAGGAGGAGATAGTGAGGTTTGTTTGTATTCTGGCTTTTTACCATCAGTATGTAGGTGGGCAGTTTGCTTGAAAACAAGTTCAAGTTATAGAATGATAAAAGCCTTGGTCTCAAGCACTGCACCTGTTGTATGTCTCTGACCAGGACTAACAACAGTTCGGTAGAGGGAAATTTCATTTACAACTCCTTTTTGGAAAACCAGGCTCTCCTCTTCAGACCTTGGTCTGCTGGCTGCAGTATCCCTTAGGCTGGTGCAGCTGGGAAGACTTGAAAAAATCTTTTACACCAAAATGGCTGTTTTTTAACCTGACATTATGAAGGTTGACTACACTTTAGAAAGCTCAAAAAGTAGCAGTGTTTCATAGGAAGGCAGCTACTTTGAGATGGCAGAGAATGTGCCTGGACTGGGAAAGAAGAACAAATGTGATTTCTGACTATCTTTTAACAGGAACTAGAAGGACTATGCTGGCATTATGACTTTTACCCCTGGGACATGCTGACAGTGAGGTGTGAAGGACAGCATGACTGTGAAGGCATCAACCCCACATTTTACAGGTATTCTTGTAGTGGCTACAAGAGGACTACTGCTCATCTGGACTTTTTCAGTCACCTTGACACATTACTTAATTCTGCCTAGGAGTTTTATGCATTTGGATCTTAAACATTTGCCTAAGTGATTCTCTGAGTGGGAATGTTGGTTTCTCTCTCAAAAATCCCAGTACCTCTTCATTTATTCCTAGCTCTCCTTTATCTTATCTTAAGGAAACAGACTCTTCTTTACCAGGAATGTGTTCAGCATGCCATCCAGCAGGTATTTTCTCCCTCTCAGCTGGAAACCACACAAACAACTATGATTAAAATAAAACAAAACTCATATACTACTTGTTGTCATTAGAGAGACACCACATGTTTTGCCCTCTTCATTTAACATGTCGTGCGATAATGAAATTAGTAAATCTGAGATCCAGTGTTTAAGAAGATTTTCCTCTACTGTTGTTTGGGAAATATTTTTGGTAATAGAGCCACAAATTAAATTTTGAAAACTGCAGGAAAGTACTAATAGCAATAGTAAGCCTGTACTCTTTAAATAGGTTTTTCAAATTGCTACACAGCAGTATACATTATATATCATGACCTGAAAAATTCTTTACACTGGTTTTTCATAGCCAGCAAACCTGTTTCTCACTGTAGAGTTAATGGAGAACAGTCTTCTGCTCAAATACTGAAAAAATGCAAAGCAGCTGGGAAAGTTTTGGCATTTTAACTTCACTTACTTGCTAAATTTTTGAATGCACATATCTGAAAACTCTTTTGACATTACCTTTAAAAGGCAGTTTTATTGAAAGACTCTACATTTAAGGAAAAAAAATTAGAGCCCAAATACAGAGTAACAGACTGAGCAGAGAATTTCTCATTGGCTCACAGTGGTCACCAGAGCAACTGGTGCTTCTGAAGGAGCTGTGAGAAGCTGCTGTGCAGCACATCTCCATCACGCCGGAGGAAGGAATGAGCCAGGGTGGGCAAAGGATTAGTTCACGTCCTGAAATTTAAAGGTTTAATATTCCCTGTGAAAGTTGTTATCATTTAGTAACTCCAGATATATCTGTAATCCTCATTGCAAATTCCATCAATTTGCACTGTCCAGTAGTACAGTAATTTTATTAAGTGTCTCGTTTGGGAGTTATAAGAAAAAATAGAAAAATACATAATTTACAGCCTTGTTGCACACTCTCTATATGTACATATTTATGAATTAAAGACTCGGTTTGTGATCTGCATCCTTATCACTCCTCTAATCTCCTTTTAGTGCTTTGTGGATGGGATGTATACACAACATAACATCACATAATCCACCCCATAATTTAGGAAAACCACCATGATATTCTCTACACTTTCTGCAACCCTGCATCTATTTTGAGGTAGCAGATGTGTAGTCATCCCTACTAAAGGATTCTGTAGTTGTTCAAATTTCTGCTGAGCTGAAGGAGATATTTTATTGACTATGGGAAAAGCAATGCATCGAGGATTATTACATTCCCAGAAACCATCCCAAAGTCCCTGATGTGAAAATTGCTGAGGAGATTGTGAAGGGGAAGTCTTACATGTGCTTGTCTTCTGTTTCCCCAGCCTAGATACCCACCTACATCCCCTCTCAGAGCCTGGATGTGATATAGACCATTGGTGCTGCTCAGCACAACCCTTCTCATGCTCTAAACTAGTTTGTCATGGCATCAGAATAGCCAAGATTAAAGCTCAGAAATGGGCTGAGCCTCAGGTGGTCAGGTGTCTTTGACTATTCTTAAATCAACACAGCTTCAGTTCCTTGACTGGATCCTGATATTTCACAGGAACTGGACAGATGAATTGGACAGAGTGGAGAGCACCAGTAAAGATTAACAGGTGTGAATCCTGGATGACTGATATATGTTTAAAATTATTTTGGCTAAAAGCTAAGTAGGTTGCAACCGAGAAAATGAAGAGCAAGGAGCAGAATCTAACCCACAGCTGAAGAAAAAGGGGGTTTCTTGCTATGAATATGTGGTATTCAGTGCTTGAAAGATTTCTTATTCACAATAAAAGTTCAGATTGAATGAAGAGATGTTAAGTTTCTGGAAACCACAAAACTGGGATACAGTCCATGATCACAGCAAAGTTTCGTCATGTTCAATAAAGCTAATGTGATGGCAATGAAGAGAAGTTGGTTAAAACTACACGTCTCTGTAATGCATTCAGCATTTTAAACCACATATTCCAGTTACGGGCTAAATGTTAATACAGGTCTCCACACAGGACATTCAAATACCAATTAATAAGTCAATATTTCTAAGTGACCAGAACTGACCCCACATAAATACAGAAAATAAAGGACAAAGTATGTTTAAGCTAGTGCATTTCATAAAAAAAAAAAAATTAAAAGGAGGATATTAAAGCTGATATTAAACTTTAGTCCATTGTCAGCAACAGCTGTTGGAGCAGGCAGGTAGGACAGCAAAGGTGAAAAGGTTAAGGAGCCTCATGAATATGAAAAGCTTTAAATTACTGCTCATATTGACCCATTGTGTGACACAGGACTGGACCCAACAAAGCACACCAGAAGGACAGGGCCACTGCATGAGGCACTTGCTGGCCTCAGCAGCCCTGTGCACTCACAGCATCAGAAACACAGGGGCAAATAAATTTTATCCTTTAGAAAACAAAAAAACCCTTTCACTGAACAGTTCATAGTCCTGCTTTCGTATTTTCTTCTTAAGCAGCTAGATGTTGTAGGTTATCTCACAATAGACAGAAACTCTCCTTTGTCTTTTTTCTCTATGAAACACAGCCAACAAAAGAGGAAATTTAACTTAAAAACCTGGCAGTAGCAGAAAAATAAGCCCTTTTCCTTTCTGGAAAAAAACACAAAACCATCACCAGCAATGAAATTCAAATGTCATCTCAAGTTAGGCACGTAGTTTGAGATGTCAATCACTGAAAAAATTCTGCTTGCATCTGCATGAAAAATAATTTCAACAATTTTGGGCCACAAACACTCCCACAATTCACGCAGACATTTTTCTCTATGCTCTTTACTGGCTTTAGTACTATGAGCCAAAGGATATTTTAGGCAAAGTATATTTTTCTAAGTTTATTCCAGGATATCTAAATAGGATGTGTGAAATAATTCTTCTACTCTACTACTAAAGAGCTGCAGCCCCAGAAGGATGTTCAATTTAGGGGATAGTGTCTTAAAAGACACAGATGGACTAGAAAGATACCAGGAAAACAACTGAATTACTTCAGGTCTAGAAAGCACAACCTCTGAAAAAAAGATCAATACCCCCCCCCCGCCCAACGCTGAGCATGAATAAGGACATGACAAATCCTGAGGTACACATAAGGCACTTATATAGAGGAGGAGGCGCTTTTTCTCTTCACAAGATGCAATGGGTCTTGGTGCAGCCACAAAGACTAAAGTGAAATAATAGGAAAATCTGATATAAAACATTGAAGCAGTGAAGGTTTTTAAGAACAGGTTTGGCAGACATTTGTCAGGATTGATTAAAGCTGATCTGGATCTAGGGCAAAGGAATGGAGAAACCGATCACTTAAAATACTGTCCAGTCTTATTTTCCTTCATCTGATCTCTTTCATAGTGAGTCAATGAGATTTGTTCAGCATGCATGCTGTGAGAGTCAAAAGGGCTAAATTCTTTTTCATTTCAAAACAGTTCATTTGCATCTCTTTCTGCTGTACGAGTAGATTATTTGATGAAGACATTTTATCATTATTGTGTTATGTGACACCTTGATAGGGGTCAAATTTTAAAATAGGATTTTGGTCAATAATAAAGATGCAGTATTTATAATGCAGTTTTCTTAGTCAATAGTTGTGCTGCAGTCCAAAATGTTTGAATTGTTGCCAAATAATCTACCTGCAGAAAAGCAGAAAAATCACGGCTTGTACTATTAAATGGAGGCTAGATACACTTATTAAAAGCAAAATATTCCAGTGCTGTCTAGAAAAATGGAGATCTCCTTTCAGTTTTAATTCTCTTCTTTAATTACCTCTTTTATGAATCTACTGCTCCTTGTAACCAACTTTGTAAAGAAACAAGCGGAAATGATGGAAGGCTTATCTGCTTATGTTGCTGTATCTTGTAAAAAAATCCTTTAATTCTGCCAAAAAATCAGATCTCTAAATAAATACACAATACTCAGAAGCACTGTATAGTTGCAGCATGTTATGCATTAATACTTCTGAAATACTGACTAAAGAAAAATATCCATGTTGTTTTCATAGTTTTCCATGCTATGCTACAGAAGCAATAAGCACTTGCTTATTTGTAATATCAGATGCGAGTCACTAATCTAGAAAATTAGATTTCTGAAAGAACACAGATTGCATTTGTCAAGCACCAAAAATCTATTTGAATCACTTCATTCTTTTTAATAAACTTTCTCTGTGAAACATTGATATTGAAGGAATCAATATGACTTTTTAAAAATATCCCTATTGTCATTCATTTATTCAAATAGGGACCTTAGCCTTAATTAAAATAACGCTGCAAAGACACAAGGGAAACACATATGTGTAATTCCTACAATTACTTATTTATTATTTCAATTAATTATTTATTACTAAGAGTTTTTTTCAAAAAAACTCATAGAATTTTAATTAAAGTTACAGTAGACTCTGAGTACTAAAATTGCACATACAGAACACTTTCATATATCAAATTGAAGTCAAACTCGTTTCAATGTATGTTAATCTATAAGCAATTCTATTTCTGTGGAAGTGCAAAGAGAAGTTACACACAGCCAAAGACCAAAAACTCAGCTGCACACGTGGCTCCAAAGTCAGTTCGGTTGACTAGCCAGACACTTCCCTCGGGTACAGATCAGCCCAGCCTGATCCGCCTCAGCCTCCTAACACAGGGATGATGGTGTGGAGCTGGAGAGCACAGCTGTGGTTGTCTCATGCTCACCACACACTGTCAGAGAGAAGGATTCAGGCTGGTGGGCCCCCAAATTCCAGAGGTAGGTATTAAATAGCAGCAATCCATGTGTGTTGAGGGTCCAGCTACCTCCTACCCCCTCCTGGGTCAGGTGGGCACAGACCTCATCAAGCCCATTTGGATTGAAAGATCACACCTGGCACCTTCTATCAGCAGAAATGCTTTTGAAGCAAATTATGTGTTCAATCATTAGGTTGCCGCAACATCTTGGTTGTCATTTGGGGGCTGGTGCAAATCTGGCCTCACATGTTGAGCTCCACTCTGTCACAGTCTACATTAATTAAGCCTGGCTTAGGCTGTTTCTAAATTAACCTCCCATCAACATCTTCTTATTACAGCATGGTCAAACCATGCCAGCAGTGCAGCTCAGGAAAGTTCATTTTGCTAAAGGACTAGTCCAGAAATATCAATAAATATATTAATTCTATTTAAAGGGTGAAGACAGGTGTTTTCCCTGGCTATGCACAAATGTGTGAGAATTAACTGCACCGCAAACTGTGTACAGATGTAATGGCACATTGGACAGCTAAAGTCTTATAAAAGCAGCTTCCTTTGGGATTATTGGACTGTTACCAGACCAAGGAAGCAGCAGTGTTCTGCTGAGGCAGAAGGCAAAGAGTAAGGAGAAGTGAAGTCTCTGTTTCAGTGAATTGTGCTCGACTGTTTCTTTTCTGCTTTAGCATTCAGTACAACCACACTGGGGAAGTTGTTAAAAACCTTCACCTTTTTGTATGTACTTCTTAAAACATACAGTATCAATACCACAGCATTCTGAAGGACTTCCTAGTTTCATCTTGATTCAAATTCACAAGGCCAAAGGTAAAAATGCTTACTCAGGATCTGCACAAAAGAATTTCTCTCTGAAAGATTTGCCACAACATCTACAGCAGAGGTAAGTCAAAGGTGAGTGTCACAGCCTTGCCTCTCAGGCGTCACTAGACACCAGTTAAAGGAGGTATGTTCTCCTCTCCCCTACCCTGGCTTTTGTTTACAGTGATTGAATACTAAAGGAACAAAAAAAATACAGTGACATCTTTTATCGTATCTTCTTTAGGCCTAGGAGTCTTTGCAATAATTAATTATATGAATTTGGTCTGAATATGCACCTATGCAGTGACACGCAAGCTCTTTCCATATTAAGGCAAGCGGTATAAGGTTAAAGACTAGCCCAAGCTTGCTTAAGGTAAATTGGCACCAAAATCATAGCATTTCTTTGTGTTAGGCATTAAGACATACCAAGAAAACAAAAAAAAAATGGATGAGGCTGGTGATGGCCAGCCAAGGGCAGCTTCATGCCAGGGCCTGTGAGTACAGAACACTTTTAGCTTGCTGACATTACTGAAATGTTTGAAGAAAACAAGACAAGAAATTCGCCCCATCTGGTTTGCAAGATTTTGATGAACATATGGAACACCCTGCTGGTAGGAAAGTGAGGTTTACAGCCGTATGCTCAGCCAGTCTTTGGTACAACTACTGCAGGTCAGCAGTATGCTGAGGATTGATCATGTGTATTTATATTTCTGATGATGCTGTACAACAATCATAATGACCCAGCTGAGCTTCATCAATGAGGTTGGAAATTGAAGGCTATTTTGCGTCCTTTGACGCAAAAATATCTTTTTTCTGTTGAGCTCATTGGTGTGGAGGGTTTGAGGTTGAGGGTTTTCATTTATCTGTTTGTTTGGGGGTTTTTTTGTATCTAAAATTGTGATAAGATTGAGCCAAGACACTAACAACTTGGAGTTACAATGTATTAAGACATTTTCAGGTAGCTATTGACAATTAAAAGGTGCTGAAGTTATTAGAATCTAGCATTTATGATTCTTAACTGTGTCTCTATCCATGAATATATAGAGCCATGTTTTAACCTGTCGATTATAGTTTTTTTCGATAATTCAAACTATTGATAAAAGGCCAGTAATCATAAAAAAGTTAAAATAAGAATATTAAAATTCTTATTTGCTAGTGTTCAAAATATTTTTTTTAAGACTTTCCTGAGTTCATCAAGGATACAACTAGAATTATAAAGATGTAATAATTTGCTGTCTGTGTCAAACCCACATAATCTTCAAATAAACTGCTTGTGCAGTATCACTCCAATAACATATTATTTCACAGCTATAACAAAACCAAAGATACACTGAGCTTAAACAGATGGGATTGTGTTTGTAATGCCTTATTAGGCAGAGCCCTTTCAAGGAGCCCAAGACATTTCAATGGAACTTGAGGACAAATTAGTCATGGTCAGCAAGGCTCTCGAGCAGCAACACAAGATGTCTGAGAAGTAGCTTAAGATTTAACAACTACCTCAGAGAATTCCTGAGCATTACACAGGTTACTCATCTTCTGATTCATTGCATCTTAAAGAGAAGTGGAAGTAAACCAAGCAGATTTCTCTGTTATTCATTATTTACCTGCTGTCCTAACCCTTGATATTTTATAGAATAATCAGGTCTCTTGACTCCTCTGACAAGGCAAATTATGTTGGAGATGAGGCAGAGGAAAACTGCCATAGTCTGTGTACAAGTCTGTTTTCAAAAACAACATGCGTAAACCTCCAGTTCCCATCTCTGGAGAGAGTAGTTTCCTTTCCCTTTAGGTCTTGACTGAAAGGTCTTTTATGACAACAACATTTTCATGCCAAGATTAGGTAAATTGCTATAGAGAAACTGTAACAGTTTGTGTGCACTGACAGGGCACTTGAGCACAGTAATTCTTAGGAGCTTTAACTTCCTTCCCCTTTAATATCAACAGAGTAACCAATTTCTCCACAATCTTTTATAAGAGGGGAGTTCAGAGGAAAACAGATTTTAGACAATGAAGGTGAAAGCTCAGAATCCCTTTTTCTGACGTAATAGAATTTTCTCAGTTCCTGTAGCAAAGAAATTATGTTCCTTGTGTCAGTAAGTACCTTACAGTAGAACGAAACACTGTTTATTTTAACTTTTATTAAAGACTAAACCTTAAATTCTGGTGCCTTGCATTCTGAACTTTGTCCTTATGATTAAAGGACAGGCTGTGCCGATACAAAAAGGTGACAAAATAGTGGAAGAATTCCAGAAGAAACTAATGTAATGACATCAGGCTCAGTATCTGAAATGAAAACACATATTAAAAGAAACAAGCAAAAAGAGCAAGATGCAGATAGGGGAAAAGGGAAGTGGATTCTTGTCCTAAGGATATTTAGCTTACAAAATTTGCACTGACACATGGAACATACTGGCCAGTTGCAAAGAAGCACTAGCACTCAATTTGGAAGTTAGTTCAGATATTTCTACCTCATTGGATTCTTCTTCATCACTAATTTTCTGTTTCATATTTATGGGTTTTTGTGGGGTTTCTGACAAAGATCTTAAACAAGGACATAAGGAATCATTGTGCATTACAGGGATTGCAGTTCTAATCTAGATGGACTACCTGGACTATTTAGATTAAAACAATTTGTTGGGATAGCAAACTTCTCTTAAACTGTATTTGACAACAGATGGATGACTATTTGCATTATGCCCATCAGATTCACTGCCTCAAGGCTTGTAAGAGGGTCCTCAGAAAGGAGACTTTCATGTGGCAGCATTCCTCCAAGAATGCAGAGTACTTGTATGTCCATCATAGGACTACAGGAAAAATCACAAACATGATAAAAAGTGAATGAGTATATTTCTCCAAAATATGTCTGTAATTTCAGACATTCCTGCCACGTCTCATAAACCTTTAAGAAATATGACATTTCTTTTATGTCCCATGGAATATCATCTAACATAATGATACACGTGCAGACAAACTGAGAACTGAACAGAACTCTAATTCACTACAGATTTTTTTCATTATAATTATGTTTTATGGCATTAGCTATGCATTCTTGGAAAATAATTTTCTTGCAGGAATTTATTGGTTTGCTTTTCTGTTACAAGCAAAAAAACCCCAAAACTTGTTTTGTAAACGGAGCGGTATTACGTTCTAGCTGTTCCCTAATAGATGAAAAGGAACAGAACAAGTGAAAGTGGTGGCATGGAGTAGAAGAAACTAGAAATTTATGTAAAACCCATCTTCTTGGAATGACCGATCATGGGAATCATTAAAAATAAGATTATATTCTTATGGGAGGTATTTCAGACACGATGTTTAGAAAAAGCCAGGCTGGGAGCAGTTAATAAGGACTGACTGTCTAAGGCTCTTCAGAAAGTCTGCAGCACTTGAAACCGTGACAGACACTGCAGACAGAGCCTGTCCAATGTAATTCTCTCAGCTCAGTTTTGAACACTCTGACCTTAGCTTTGCCGTGACAAATACTCCCAAAGGGCTTAGAAGACTGTTAAGGGAAAGATCGAAAACAGATTTCTTCCTCCTGGTTGCTGGAGCATTTATGACCACTTCCAGTGACTTGTCTCTTGCAATGGGCAGCCCCCTGTGAAGTTCTGTGCTTTCATGATGACTTCTGTGTAGACATCAACTTTGGGTTTATCTCTTCAATAGCAGCTCTGAGGGACTGACTGTGAAATGGTAATTTCTAACCAAGAGACCATATGAATTTTTCTTAATGTTCTCTATAACTTCTAGCATTAAAAAACCAGTATTACATGAGGTAGGAAGTTATTTCAAAAACAAATGGTTATTAGCTTCTGTTTGAGGAAAACATATTCCAGGGGAAACATAATTCAAGGATTTTTCATTATCTTTAAAATGGGTAAGAGCTATATCATGAAAAGTTAAAAAAGGGCACTGTCTCCCTTGGCTGCCCTAGAAAGCTTATACAATAAGAGTGCTTGAGACTCTCCTACCCAAGGCTATAGCTTTGCCACCCTGCTAAGGTTCAGCAAAGCAGAAAGAAAGCATAGCAAAGGAAGCAGCAGTCCCATACCATAGTCCTGCTACAGGACTGGAGAGCACAGTCTTTTGGAACCTCACGCTTCTGAACGTTCTCCTACAACCACAGAAGATCCCCATTACAAGGCCAAGATCAAGGCTTCCCATTTCCCAGCTTCCTCGCTCCTGTTGCAGGTCTCCCCATAGTATTTCTCCTTTTGTTCTATCCCCAGTTATAAGCCTTCCACCCTCCCATATCTCAGACATGTCTGCACTCAGTAAGTCTCACCTCCATCTTACTCCCTCTCACAGCAGAGCTGGTGCCCAGTGTAATGGACCCCTTTTGGGATGCCGGCTTTTTTCCTGTTAAAACACATGTCCCAAAACCCCAGTAAGACTGGCCTGACATGCCTTGTTTCTCACAAATCTGGATAACTTTTATTCATCTCCATAGTGTCTTCTAACTCTGTCCTAATTTTCACATTTGTATGCATTGTTTCCATGATTATTTCATAATTTATGCAGTGATTAAGAATACTCAGAATTAGAATACCCTAGCCACTCTGAGGCATGGACTGTGCTCACTCTTCCTCTATCACCCCTAAACTCTCAGGCAGAACAGTTCTGTCATTGCTCCATAGATTAGCAGACCTGTGGCTTTTCAGTCACCCGATATCACCAGATTAAATGAGTAACTAAAGCCCCTAATGAGTTGGAGGCCATGGGTGGCTTCTGGCATCAAGAGCTAGGGTTAGCTGGCATTGAACTCTTCATTAATTAAAACCAACTTCCAAGTCAATGCCTAGAACAAGTTCAGGGATCAGGAAAAGAATTAATTAGCTTCTTATCAAAAACTAACTCACCAAAAAAAAAAAAAAATAAAAAAAAAAAAAAAAAAAAAGTCAGATTCAGATAGGTTTGGAAGTAGACAGGATCTTTTTCTATTGGTTTGGGCTTTATTTTTCAGGTGAATGAAAGAAGAAATCATTAGATTTAGAAAAAACCTGCTTCTTCTGTGTCTGTATTGGACCAAAGAGATGGGAATGAACAGAAATTCCAGACCCACACATTTAAATTTCCACTCCAGACAATCAAGCTATGGGGAAGCAAATGTCACAGACATGGTACATTCCTGCTCCAAAGGACAAAGCACTTCATTCTCAGGTTTGGTAATTCAGAGTGCAGTCTGATATTGACAGCTGAGTTTAAGGAGGGCAAAGGTTAGAGTACGAAAGGAACTGTTCTGATGTATATTTTAATACAATAATTGCTGGTTAAGCAGGACAGTGCATCACTAGACTCGTAATCAGACAGCAACATTCACCCCCATTGATTGCTGCATGCAGCAGTAAAAGACAAGATTTTAATGTAAGCAGATACCATCTCAAAAAGCAAATGATACCATCTCAAAAAGCAAATGTTTCCACTATAGCCAGCAGTGCCCTGTTCCTCCCTGGAAAACCATGCAGGCAGATAATTACAACCCAATCAAATGCCTCAGAAAGACATTAAAAATAATTCTCCTTTGCCACTTGGCATTCAGCTGAATGCTTCAGGATGATAGTTCTGCACCAAGACACAGGTATATTTGCATTTTTGTCTTCACAAACTATCAGACAAAGTTACATTTAAATCTATTCCCCTTTCTCATTCCCGTGAAATCATCCTAACAGCTTGTGTCATGAATATGTTCTATTTCGAAACTCATTGTGTGTTACCATTTTCTCTGTATTGTGAGGATGGGGGAGAAAGCAAGAGGCTGAAGTTTTAGTGAGTAATCTTACTCAGATATAGAAAAAAAAGAGTACTAAGAAAAAAATTATCTTCCAAAACAAATTAGTTTGCATAATACAAAGAAGAGAAAGAAAGATGGGTTAAGGAAAGATTTTGCAAAACTTCTGAAAATTCCTTTTTAAAAATTGATGAAAAGGGATTAATCAGCTACAAGATGAAATCACCTCTCATTTTTATTCGTGATATATCCTAATTTGACTGTTAATAACCTGACCTAGTATACCTGGCTATTAATATACATTTTGTTGTGAATGATTGTATTACATTTCCTGCCCACAGAGTTTTTCTAACACAGATGAATGGAGAATTTGAGAACAGAAGCCACTTAATTCAGAAATAGTAGCTGGATGACAGTAATGGCAATGTTATAACATGGGTAGTAATTCAAGGTACATCATGTTCGTGTTCTCTGTGTTACTATGAACAATGAATGCATCAATATGATCTCATCACTTGAGAGTTTATATCAGGTAAAAGGCTGAATTTAACCATCTCAGGTACATGGTTTAGGTTTGAGGTTATGAGAAGAGAGGATCTAAACTACATGTTTGAAGTCAAAGTCCACAGCATAATAACAAAGAACTGATTTGGAACATTTTAAATATTTTCTAGAGGAAAACACAGCTCAATGAAAAATTAAAAACAACACTTTGGGTGAAAGAACTGATTTGGCCAAAATGTTTGTTTAGATGGAAAGAAAACGGAATGAATCTAAGCAGCCTCAAATTAATCACAGCTTTGTTGCTCTATTTGTCTCCTTTTCTCTGTGCTTATGAACAATATATTAAGAAGCATAAAACATATTATCTAGTTCCAAGGCATCTAAAATGAAATATTTATCTTCCAAAACTTTTTGTATATCCAGCTGAATTCAGGATTAATTCTGAGGAGAAAAACTACATTAATAATCCTTCACAGAATTGGATTTTTCACTTAGAGCAGAGTTTTCTGGTGAGGTCCATTGCTAAGAGGTGTCAGCAAAATTCTGAAGTCCTTAAAGTTGTAGCCTAGTCTAGGGAATGGCAAAATTACTGAAATAGCAAAATAGGGAGAGGACTCAATAAGAAAACATTATTTTCACCTACAAAGGATTGGGAAGAAACCCACAGGTTGCTAGAAGTATCATTGAGTTTTGTTTTGTTTCACTGAAGATCCCCAAACTACAGCATTTGGCAAAAATTCAGGTAAATATTCAGGGTTTTCAGAATATTCCATTCAAAATCTGAGTGAGGGGTCCTGCATGCCCTGCATCCCAGTCTTTTTTGTTGAAGTAACAAAGCCATCATCAGGTCTTGTGGAAAAACAAGCAACCTTTGAGGCTGAGTACAGAGTACAAGCAGTGTTTGTGGTTTGTTTGCTCTTTACTTACAAATGCCTTGAAGCAGAGCAGAGAGAATCACAAATGCACAGTAAGAAGCCTGCACAGTCAGTACAGAATTTGTCTTTTCCTTAAAGAGGGGAGGAAAAGGAGAGCACAGAAATTATGTCACGACTTCACCTTTCCTAATATCAGTTACTCAATTCCACTGGAACAAAAAGTTTTAAGAAGCAGACGCCTGACACAGCTGATGTGTCTGGAAGCTCTTCCACATCTTCCATGTAGTAGTGGAAAAGCCCAGACACTAATTCTGTAGGATTTTGCTTTAAGCGTTACCTCTGTCACGTACAGTAAAACAGCACTGCCCAACGCGTGTTTGCCTTTCCCTAGAAGCCTTACATGAGCACTTTATACAGCGAGGTAATAAAGGCCTTCCAAACCACTGGCTGTTCAGTACAAGAAAGTAAAAAACAACCTTGTTCAGATACTCTGAACATCTGAATACCTTTGAATTAAATCAGAGGGATTTGCTGATTGCGATTCAAGTGCTGAAGGCTAATTTGGATTAAGAGAAAATGTGGAAAAAATCAAATGTGCAAAGTCAAAATCCACTACAGCCAATGACTATATTTACCTCAGAGAAGAATTTTCCTCTTAAACTATTGATTTTTGCCTTCTTCACCAAAATCAGTTCCCTTTTAACTATAATTCAAAAGCTATGATAAAAGATGCCAAAGATTGTTATCAATTATAATATAATTTGCATAGCTTTATCCCCAGCTGAAGAGGAAAAATCTTTATATTAACAGCTGTAATAATTCAAAGTGAGATCTTGACTCAGGCAAAGCTTTAAAAAAAATAAGGAAAGAAAGGATCAAATCATTACGATTTCCATGTTATAGATAAAACTTGAAACAGCATTACAGGACAGCAATTACCACAGCCATGCACACTAATGAACTTACAAGTCTTGTGACTGTGACTCATGAGCTGTTCTGAATTTAAGCCACAGATGGATTCAGTGATTTAAATGACACTGCTATATGGAACCACGTTGGCTGCCTTCAGCCTTAGAGCTGGAGATGTTACACTCTCCAGCTGCCAGAGCAAAAGTCAAAGGGTACCATGAATCATAATTCTCAATTGAGATTTATTAATATAAATTTTAACTTGTTACAATTTCTATTACCTGATGTGAAACAATGCATACTAAAGATGTATAAACCCTCTGTTCAGCTGCTGCAGAAGTTTTAACAGTTGCCAGCTGCCTGTTGTCCACTGCTTACAAATAAATGGATGGTTACTTTTCCAAAATAAAGTGACTTCTTCTCTTTCTAGCAATAAGAAATTGAAGACAACAGCAGCACTAATTTCAGTCTAGCTAAGAACATGATTAAGATTACTAGTTTTGTTCTAATTTTTTAAGATGTTCTTTCAAGACTAGTACCTAACCAAGAGGCAATTTAAGTGGATCATTTAAGTGTTCTTCCAATTGTTATCACATCAAGTGCAATCATAAGCAAAAATCTTTGCAGATGTACTGATGAAGATCTAGTAAGTAATTTAAAGATCTACTCTGAAACGTTTTTTATTCAGGTTTGTTATATGATATTGTGACAGTCTTTGCATTTCTATGTGCTAAATGCACTGTATTGCAAGTGGCGAGTAGCTTGAGAATGGTTTTCAAGTCCTTTATGTTCCTATTTCTCTGGATTTGCTTCCCTTAAAGTTTGCTATAATTCCTGGCTTGCCTCAGTGACACGTCTCTATTTCTGGACGTGGCTGCACTCAGCTAATACTCATTATTATGTGATACTCAATGTCATTCATTATTACTGAGAAGACCCACTCTCACCTAAAGTAGAAAACATTGTGACACATTTTAGTCTTCTTGAGGAAGGCATTAATGCTTGCTTACTTGCAGAGTTTCTTGGAGAGTTTGTTTTTTTTTTTTTTAAACAATGTTCATTAGTGGTAATTTGAATATGCAATATGTTTCAATATAAGATGGGAGAATTCTGGTGCCTTTGAAGAGTTACTATGGGAAGACTTAAATTAATTTTTTTGGATTGGAACTGAAGGACAGTTGGGAGGTGTTTATTTTTTCTAGAAAAATAGAAAAACAATATTTCCTGAATTGAAGAATTTATTATTCCAGTAAATTCAGACTCATCAGTTCATAGAAAAAAAAGATTCCAATTCTTATGGGTGTTTTAAGGATTATAACTGCTTACTTAAGCGTATTTAACAACTCCAGTGGATAGTCAGGATACAATACAGTGCTGTCATCGTTGCATATTGTACCATGAGGGGAAGTTGGTCCTTATGAGGTAGCACAAAAATGAGGACATGTCACAAAGCCATTTCATGGTTTTGTCTCAGTACACATGGAAATGAGTACAGCAGTTCAAAATTCCCTTTCCAGTGTTAAGTCTAATGTACAAAGCCTTGGCCAAATATTCCTATTTTCGAGAAAGAAAAAACAGCAGAGGAAAAGGGCACGAGGAACAGAGCAAGAAGAACAGTGATAGAAAGGATTATCACCATAAATTGACTTAAACATGCTTCCAAGGGAAGCCCATTATTTCTGACTGATCTGACTTTTCAAAAGGACCTCTTGTCCTCCTTTAAGAACCTAATGTGATGAAAACCTTACCAGCTTATAAGTTGTCCTAGCAACCATTTGCACTTTATTTCTAGATTAAGTGTGTCTTCAAATTCCAGCCACTAAATTATTACACCTTTACGCCTTTCTCTCACACGTCTCCTCTCCATATAGGTTGTTTTAGAGATTGTTAAACTTATGTCTTATTTTCCTTCCAAATAACCCAAAGATATTGATCTTATTAATGTCTGATTTATAAGGTGCCTTTTCCATATCTAAAAATCACTGTTGTTGCTGAAGCTGTCCAAATTCACTGAACTTTTTAAAGCACTTGCCTTCACAAAGCCACTCCTCATAAATGCCAAATACAGAAAAAAGAGCATCTATTGCACTGTATGCTGATAAAAGAGCATCAATTTGCTCCAAATTGAAATATCTTTTTTAAAATAACCTTCAGTGATGCTCTGATGAGTTCCAAAAGGTTATTAAGATGGCTGGGAAAAAAAAGGAGAAATGGCAGAAACAATCACGAATTATGTTTCACCATTATTTATATATTTATGATAATTGTTTGTAAAAGAGAAGCTGTTGTGAAGGTCAGAAAACATCTACAAGCTCGTGTTTTTGGACATTTGGCAGTGGGAAGTAGTTCCCACAGTAGGAGCACAGAGGACAACTCAGCAATGGAGCAGTCCCATACTAGTTGTTCTCTCAGGAAAGAATGCTTAGATGGGGAAAAGGAAACTGAAGATGTTGCTATGGGGGCAGAAAATAGTTGTAGCCTTGATGGAAAGTTATGTCCAGCCATCTAAGACCCCATAATTAAAAAGCAGAAGTGAAAGAAGCTGAGTCTATAAAGTTGTTTCCTTAAAGAAAAATTGACCGATCCCTAACTGAGAGCTGGTAGGGAAAAGATTGCACTCACAAAGAATCGTTCTTCTGGCAGCTAGAGAAATAGAAAGGAGCGCAGGGATAAAATACAAGAAATACCTGAACCCAAGAACAGTAAATAGTTCTAATAACCAGATGTACAGAGCACTTACTGGAAGGAATACAGGAGAAGATGAAGACACATAACAACCATTTATCAGTGGACTTTTCATAGGATTTATGTGCTTGGGCACATTTCTAGAGAGCAAAAAACTTGACAGGTGAGGATTAAAGAGTCCCTCAAGAAAACGTATTAACTGGGAAACATTCACTAAGCTTCTAAAGATCTAGTGCTTACTGTAGAAAGCAATACTGAAGTGTGCCTTAAACATGATCTAAAGTGAAATGTTTGAAAGGATTTTATGAAGAAATAGTAGTACCAGGCACTCGAGGACAGCAAAGCTCTGAATCACCCTTTGGCAACATAACTGGTTCCTGAAGTCTTTTCATTTTGATCACCAGTGACACCCTATTCTTTGCCCAGGTGTCCCTCACCCAAGATCCATACAAGACAGTACTTACAGCCTTTTTGTCCTGATTGTGGTGCTTTAAAACCAAGATAGAGCAGGCAGTTCAAAAGACAAGACAATTTTGTTAATAAATAACCAGGGAATCCCTTTATGCAAGTATCCTGTCTGGTTCTGCCGTTGGCTCAACAGTCATTGAGAGGAGAATACAGGTTATTCCCTAGAATATTTAATCTGCTGTAGCTATGCTGAATCAGCTTGGATGTAACAAACTCCTTTCTTCCATGGACAGGCCTTCACTTACACTGCAGACAGAGGAAAAATGAACAACTTTGTTCCATGTTTTGGCACCTTGTAGAAAGAAGGCAGCAGAAATTACTTCCTTGGGTTTATCCCCAGCAGAGAATACTCATATCCCTTCTCAGACTTCATTTTGTCAGAGTATAATACAATCTCCCTTTGCCTTATTTATCCTCTCAGTCCTCTTTGCATCTGTTCTGGCACATTGGTGGCTCTCAATCAAATGGTGCTCAAGGAAAGCACCAAGATTTTTTCTCCAGCTGTCATCTCCACTTGGAGCCACCCAAACTAGTAGCAAAAATTGTACTCGGAAGTCCCTCCGTGCTTTGCTTCATTAAATTTAATCTAATTTTTATTGTTGCTGTCATGCACTTGTTCTGGCAGGGTATTTCAATCTTTCTGTGTATGGCAGCTTCTTCAGCTTTGTGAGATAAATTTATTCCAAGTGCTTCTATACTTTGTGATGAGTTTATTAATGGAAGTATCAAGCAAGGCCTATGCTTGAGGAATTCAATGGTAATCACCCTTCAGTTCAGCAGCTTCCTTTCCAGATGAATCCATTGTTATTTCTCTTTCAGCCATGACTAATTTCTCTCTTTTCCAGTTTTAGTAACTATCCTTGTATCACTGTCTCACACACTTTACCGAATTACAGAGAATTAGACCTAAGAAAATTTAACTGCCTAAACATTATCAGAGGAAAAAGTTGACTTATTTTTGACAAATCTTTACTACCTTCACTCATCGGCTCTTAATCTCTAAAAATTGTTCCGTTAAGTTTTCGTGCAAGCACAGCCCCTTTTTTATTTTTGTTTTTAGAATGAAGCACCCATTTCCATACCTTCAGTAGTACAGTCTAGTCCCTATTTTGCAGCTGTTTGGCAGAGAGCATTTTCATTTCTTTTCTTTTAATTATTTAGTGCCTTGCCAGTTCAGTGAGGTCCAGAATGCACTCATTTACAAGTCAAAAATCCCAACACAGACCCTACAACACATCTTCATGTAACACAGAGACAAAGAAATGAACTTGCTTTACTGGAATACTGGCTCATCCCTTACTTGCAAACACAGCTGCATCAGCTCTGGCTTGCTGTTACTACTTCAGGAATTTTTTGCTAGGAGACAGCCCTGGAAAAGGGGAGAAACACTTTACCCTCCACAGAGCCATAGATGTGGATGCATAAAGACTGGACAAAACCCAGCTCAGTGCTGGGTCTAAGCTGGCACAGGTCATGATTTCCCCAAACTTCCAGATAACCAACGCTGTCAGAGATGCAGTACAGTAAAAACTGAGATATTGCCATTCACTTCAGGAAATAGAAGCAAGAGTCTGTGATGGACACAGCTACACAGATGAGCTTCTGTTGCTTCCTGTGAACCCATACAACGTTGCCTGCCTGCAATACTGCTATCTACTTTCCCAATGGATTTACACATAATGCAGCTTAACAGGGAAAAAAGTTTTCTTTCATATCTGTCCAATTTTTCTCATGAAGGTGAAATAAATAATCTGGGGCATTAATAGAATCAAGCAAAACAATGCATCATTTTCTGAACTGAGGAGGATGCTCTGTGCATGTTAACAGGGCTCCATCTCACTGCTACCAAGGGTATTTCAACATTATATTTGCTATAGCAACCCCTGAAGATGCTCTTTCTGCAAGCAAAAGTTAGTTCTGTGCTTAGAATAATAATTTCTTAATAATACCAAAAGAGTACAGGAGACTAACATCTTGGGTAAGAGCTAAATACAAATTACACTGCAAAACAGAGGTGAAAAAGAGCTATTTGTTCAGGATCTCATCCAGCCCACTCAATGTTGAAATGTTAACTAACAAAATAAAAGCTGAAAGTCATACGTTTTCAAAATTATGGCAATCCTACCTCCATATGAACCATGCAGCTATTACAGAAAGCTCCTTACTTTGTGACTGAATTCTTCCACAAAATATCTTTGCAATAGTTGTTCTCCAGCTTCACAATATCTTTGAGAAAACCTCTCACTTTCCCTACCACTCAGCACAGCTGCATAACTGCAGTGTTGACTCCCGAGAGTAATTCACAGTCATGCAAACACTCTGTGACTCTAAGAAAGATAAATCTATTGCACAGTCAGCTTGCAAACTAAGGAATTCTTTATCATCTCATGTTTCTGGATCACTCATTGTAGAAATGGTTCTTTCATCTATACCACTGTTCAAGTTTAGGACCAAAGATTATTAATAATGTTGCATTTTAAAGAGCATCATGCAAAAAACTTCAGGAAATGTTCCTGTCACAAGAATGGCTGAGGCAGGAGACAGGCCAGTTTCAAGCTATTTTGCAGAAGTCTTTCAACAAGCCTCAGTTTAAATGCAAGAAATAGAGATTTTAACAAGTAACAATATGATACTCCCAGTTTAAATGTAAAAGAGCTGAGTCCTGGATAGAATTTGCCATCTCCATCTGTCTGCATTGCTGGTCTTGTGCAAGGAGGAGCAGCTCTGACAGGGGAGGGTGCCTAAGTGCACTCTGTATTTCTACAAGAAGCAGAAGGCAAACCTGGCACACAACTGTTTTATGTAATTCCAGTGGTAATTGCACAGCAAGTCTTATTAATGCAAGGTTACTCTAATTCATCTAATGATTTTATAGTATGTCTGATTATGACAAGAATGATTGTAAGAGTTGCAGTAATGTGGCAGATCAGTGTTGCACTGCATACTAAAGAAGGAAAATGTACAGATTTTGTGACAAGGCAGGAAGGAAAGAGATGTAGTCCTGTGACATTTCTGTCAGATTCCCAGTGGGAGCAAGGCTTGCTGGTCAAAGGCATTGGCAATATTGCCCCTTGTCACCCTGGTCACAGAATCACAGAATCACCAGGCTGGAAGAGACCTCCAAGATCATCGAGTCCAACCCATGCCCCAACACCTCAACGAAACCATGGCACCAAGTGCCAGATTTTTTTTAAACACATCCAGGGATGGTGATTCCACCACCTCCTCGGGCAGGCAATTCCACACCCTTAGTCTGGAGATATGGGAACCAGATTAGGAAACTAATCTGTCCAAAAATTGTCCGGGAAAAAAATGATCTGGATGAGGCTGAGGATTCATCAACAAGCAGGAAAAGGAGGAAAATGCTTTGGCTACAGCTACTGTGCAAGGCATGTTCCTATGGCTATAACATCGAAGAGATCCTGTGCAAGGAAGAGACAGGAATTCATCTGAATGTCTCAATATGACTGGACCATAACTGGCAGGGAAATTAAAAATCTCGTAATGAAATCATTTGCACGTTTTTCCTGCTAAAGCAGCACATCAAAGTTTGTAAATTGAAGAGAAGGAAAAGACTGGTATGAAAATCACAAGGCATAAACTTATCATGCAGACACCCAGAGAGTCAAATGTAGTTTCTAAAACATTAATGAATTTGCCCTTTGTCACCTCTCTTACACCCTCTTTTACCTCCTGTTCTTATATTTCAGATGCAACTTTGATATTCCTTTCAACACAAGAGGAATGAAAGAGTGAAGCTGTGCCCCAGACAGCAAAGCCAGAAAAAACATCTTCCACTCAAGGGTATTAAAATGGATATTGTTGGGTGTAACATTTCTTGTTTTTCTAGTCATTATCACGCATTTCTACTGTGAGATCCTCTAAAGTAATTGCAGGAAATCAAGGCCCATTGAATAGGCATTTTAAAGTATGAAATAAGCCATAATACTTGAGGTATAAAACTTCACAAATCTAAACAGAGAGCACAGGGGAAAGGAAATTATAAGGCCTTATACTTCAGTGCCAGAACTGGAAACAGAAACCCAGTTTAATACACTGCTCACTACTGGGAAAACCATTAGTGGTTCACACAAGCACTGAGTGTTACTTGTGGTAACAAGTATAAGGGTAACATGTATAAGGGTTGACATTCAAAGAGCAGCATTTACAATGGTAGATAACAGTTTTTCACCTGTGATATATTGGGACATAATAATACTGCAAGTGTGTGAAAATTTGTGAGAAAGCAATACTGAGAAAATGTAGATTTCAGGGTAACCAACGTTTCCATCCCTCTCTCTCCTGGGAACTGAAAATATTTCAAATAGAAAAGACTAAATCATGTCCATTCACTTCACATTTTCATTCTTTCGGTATAATTAATTCTTTTAATTATGTTTTATACTAATATAGTTGCACCATATCTTAGGTTATTCTGCAGTATCTTGCAGGTTTTGTTACCATTCCCATTTTAGTGTGTTTCTTCTTAGCAATTACAACAGCTTTTTTTAAGCTTTTAACAGATCTCCAAACATGCAAATTTTGGGTCAATATCACGTGTGCTTGCACAAGAAAAGTCATAATTGCTGTTACCCCTGCAGCTGTTAGCAATTTTAGGTCAGCAATGAGGTTTTGACCTTTGGAAAAAGTCCAATTCAAAGTCAGCTTATATGGGCACAAGAGCATCTGTGTTTGTCACACTTTACTTTTAGAAACACTAAGCAAATACATCCCGGAGTAATATGACCTGTGGTAATATAGATTTTCTTTCTAACCATCAAGGACAAATATTTATGGGAACATTTTTCAGTTCCATAGAAAGTAAGGAACGTTCTTCAAGTGTTTGCTTGCAGTCCTGAAAGAGCTTTAATCAATGAGGATCAGAGCTCCTACAATACCATGTTATTTCTGATGAAGAACCAGGCAATGGTGCCTTTAACAGAAAATATCATGTTTGCTATGCCTTTTTTATGCGGAGAAATATTGAGTCTGTCCATTGCAAGAGACCAAGGAGAGAGAAGAGGTTGCTGTGTGCATGACCTTTGATGACAGAATACACACGCAGCCCCTTACCCAGGGCATAAAGGAAAAGCTATTTTCCTTTGTCTGTGTTATGGGGAAGTACAAGATGAGCCGGGATGAAGACTAAAAGAGGTGTTTGAAATTACAAGGATGATATGCCAGCATTCTCTGGGATGGGAACAGGTTTTCTCATCCATTGTCTGGGATCATCTCCCACCTCAGAGGTGGTTACACTTCTGTGATGGTGAAAAGTTCTATACTGTGCTTTATCCATGGAGAACACAGGCACAGCAATTATCACCGTTATTTAAAATACTAATAGTTCATAAGTGAGAGAATTACAGAAAGAATATTGGATTTATGCTTTTCCCTCCTTTTCCTCAGTCACCACCTTTCTTCCCAGAAGCTAGACAGAGACTGTTTTTCACCAAAGCAAGTTTGGATTTTTAATGAGCAGAGAAATTCTAAAGAATCTCACTGCTTCAAAATTGGACTTGCAAACCAGCATCTATTTCTTTAAAAAAAAAAATTCCACAGGAAACTGCTCCTGTTTGATGAAGTGTTGTAAAAGCCCTCCATCATCCCTTCAAATCTACTTTAACAACATTTCTATTTAAATTATCCCTCCCAGAAGAAGAAGGAGGATAATATGCATAGACTAAGAAGAAAACTGCAGGTTCCAAGTTTTTTTATTAAGCATCAAATAACCAATTTTTAGACAGGAATTTATTACAACTTTATTAAGGAAGGGCAATACTGTAGCCTTATCAGATTTCCTCCAACACAGACACCAGCAATACCTAGTCTGTTTTAGCCCTCTTTTTCTCATGCACTCTATCTCAGCCTTATTCTGACTGCTGTCCTCATCTCCTGCCACATTTCAGCTTGGCATCTCTTTTTTTATCAAGGAGTAGTAAGGATCTGCCTGAAGCAGTCTGCCAGACACCCGCATTCTAAAACTATTGATCCATAGGAAAAATAAGCATCAAAAGTAACACAGATGGACTCAGATGCTGGGGCAGATCAAGAGGGCAACCTGATGTGTAGATCAGAAGCAGACTCCCTCAGCTCACAGGTGGTTTGGCAGCTTGGGGTTTTAATGTACTGAGATTATCTTTCACCACTCAGAAGTTACTTCAGAGCCTGACTCCTCTGCAAAGCAAAGACCTCAGACCACTTTTTGTGTTTCAAGTGCTTTTCAATTTGCCACTGCTACCAATATATGTCAAAACTTGACTTTAAAAGTTCTTGCAGCAGGCATGAAAGGAAATGAAAGTGGCAAACAGGCGCACAGGTGCAGCTTGTCTGCAAAGAGACTTGTATAATTTTAAAGGAAACAGAAGCTTTCCTGCTGCCTTAAACTCAGAAGTGTTCTTTTTGTCCAAAATATTGTCCTACAACAGGGGAGAAAAACATCCTTGCCTAAAATTATGATCCTCTGACTTATCAACAAAGTAAAAATGCAAACCAGTACCTCAGATTTCCAGTGAGATCCACAACCAGATTTTGTCAAAGAAGAGACAAGTAATTTAAATACACATAGAGATACAAGGACAACTGCAAAGCTGATCTGCATGCAACCAGAGCAAGATGAGCCTCAGCATTCCTTTTTTACACATTATCATATTTTCTTTATGCAGCTGGTTTAGAAAGGTCTTTTGGGTGAAGGTTATCTAAATTCTGTTCTTAGAACACTGTTTCTAGAACAGGAACCTGTTTTTCTCCAAACGACTCTGAGACCTGAATGTGTGTTTTACAAAACACAGTTCAGAGGAGAGAATGCAATAGCTGCTTGGAACTGAATATAATTCAAGTCTGATATTTGGAAACTTCTGCCTCGTAATCACAGTGGTGCCTGTGAAAATGTCAGGCCAATTCCTTACATTTAAGGAAAACATGTTTCTTATGAAGGCACAAACACCAAGGTTCATCTTATTTCAGCTGCTTTCTGAAATGAAAGATTTTCTTCCAAGAGCTTCAAAGTACTTAATGCAAATTCTGTGCCAGGACAGCACTTAGAGCCCCAAGAAGCCCAGCAGCAGCAGGGCTTCAGGAATTTTTGTCAATTGTGAAGTCAGAAGCCAAGTGCTCTAGAGATGAGAAAACAATTATTTGTGCAACTTACAGCCTCATTGCAGTTTACAGCACTGGGAGAGGGAAGGCTGGGGCTGCTGCTTACTCCAAGCACTGGACTAATATAAAAATAAAAATCACTAAACATTGATGGAACAGACCAAATGAACGGAGTATAATTTCTCCATTCACTCAGTCATATTTCTATACACATCCATGTGCAATCTAAATCAGTAAACCTGTACTAAAGTGAATTTTTAAAACACAGAGTGGCCACCAAACAATGACTACATTATTTGCTTCACAACAAATGATCCATACCAGAGGAAGAAAAAAAGAGAATAAAATAATTTTTTAAAAAGGTAAAGCTACCTAATTTTTGTAGTGGAGTAACATTTCTAAAAGCACTGAAAAGCTGAAGGGGGGTGGGAGGGAACAGGAAATGGACTTCAGGAACTCAAAATTAATACAGGCAAAAAAGAAAAGGAAAATCAAACCATTATCTTAACTCCTTCTTTTTTGAATTATTGAGCTGTAGATTATGATTTTCCAACATTTGCAGTGATAGAAAGAAACTTAGATTAATCCAGTATTTTTTTCTGTTTTGTGTAAACTATCAAAAGTTTAAAATCCCTAAAAGTATCTAGTTGGCTCCTAAAACCTGCTCACCCCTGACTTTTGTGCAAATATTCCTTTGTCTGCAGATGCATCACGTAAACACATGACAGTTATGAAATCAGACAAGCCTTAAAGACGAAAACTTAGAACAAGTGAAATTCAGATTCTCTCTTTTGTGGAGTTTCCAACGTTACATCACAGTAGGTAACATTCAGAGAGGAAAAGGGCAAGTTTCAAATTCTGAAGAACTGATAGCTCATTTTTAGGTAATCCCAAATACCTTAAATCACAAAGCTACAGAAATAGTGCTAAAAAGTAACCTTTGAGTTCAGCCTCCCATTTCAAACGAGACTGTCTTGAAAACCCCCATGAATGGATATAACACAACTTCTCTTGATAAACTGTCCAATTTCAGCAAGCAATTGCAAGGATATGAAACCAGAAATTTTCAGTTTCTCATCACCTCACAGAAGTTTCTTTTCAGAGTCCAATGCCCCAATTTGTCAGTAGTTTGGATACTCTGAAGGCTGAGCCGAGGTGAAAATCTAATTTTGAAATCATTGAATTTAACCAAAAAATCCCTTTTGTTTGCCCAAATAACACTGAAGACAGTTCAATGAATAAAACCTTCTATAACAGTGTTCACAAACCGTGTGCAGATTCAGACTGAGATGACCCCTCTGATGAACAATAGCAACTGACATCCATGTTTGAGAAGGGCCTATTCCATTTGTAGGTATTTTTTTGAGAAAGATGATCAAATTAGATGAACTGCATGGTCATTCAAGCTACAAGTGGGTTAGTAATTTGCACAAATACATGAAAGTTATTTACCCACTTGTAGTCTGTATCATCATCGCCACTCCTATTTAAAATGAACAATGGTGTCGATTATCTTCATTTACTAAACTGTTTTGAATTAATATGAATCTCTACAGCCATAAGCTATTTTATCTGTACCAGGCTGGGATCTGCACTAAAACTGCAGTGGCATTATGATGTTATTTCCTGATGAAAGTGATGCAAATGAAAATCTCTGCTAGCTGATACCCCACTCTTATATGCTCATAGTTGGAGGTCTTAAAAAAGATGTTATAGCCCAGTCTAGGAGCAAGAAGCAATTTATAGTAGAGATATTAGCTTAGATCAAAGACAAAACTAGATATTAATGAGTACAAAATATATACCCCATACTTAGGAAAAGACAAGGCCTCTAGGAAGGGAAGGATGTAAAATCAGTGTGCACATGTAGCTAATAATTTGGAAGAACGTGTAATTATGAAAGAAGAAAAAATTAGAGCAACAGGAAGATATTAGAGAGAGACCTGGGGGCCTCTCAGTTGTATATTTTCAAATAGAAAATGCATACTGTAATGAAACAGCAACTACACTGGCCAGATTCGTCACTGTTATTCCATCTCCTCGCTGATCACCAAACATCAGTAAGACCAGAACAGTAGCTGGAGGAATTTTATACCCTCAATTTTCTTCTTTCTGCTGAATGACTACATGACACACTGTTCCCAGCTACTAAATTATTTAGTATATCATCTGCAAACACCTGGAAAAATATTTCTTGCTTCATTTCAATCACTTGCATTTTATCCCCTAATTTACTAACAGAGGACGTAATAAAAGCTGTCATTCCAAATGACTCCTTCATATTGTTTGAAATTACTTCACTCATGTGTTACCTCAAAGCTATTTTTAAATAATCCTTTCTCTCCATCTTGTTCTTTGTAACAAAAAACTGTGAAACTAGAAGTGTGTTTAGAGATTGCACTTCCTAAATAGTTAATTAAATTTGGTTGTGGTTAATGGAGGAAAACTCGGAGGAACAATAATGGCCAATATAGCTGTGGTATGTCTTTGTGAACTGGAATATATATTGCAGGAGAAAATTAGAGTAACACTCTTCTATGTAACAGGGAAATTGTCCCTAGGGCACAGCAGCCCTTAATAGAGAAAAAAAGGTGCCAGAGAACCCTCGGTAAAATGCCAGCACTGGGCTGAGACCTTTGTGTCGATTCACGAGCCTTTTTTCTCCAAGCTTAAAACACTAAACCAGACACAGCTCAGTGAACAAGCAAGGGACAGGTTGCCCATGGGATGGGTGAAAGAGATGTTCCAGCTCTCAGGCTGTGTGTTCTGGAGTTAAAACATATTTTGGACGGACTGCACTGCCCAGAAGTGTGAGTCTTGAGGCAAATGATGGCCATGTGCCTCCGTGAACACAGCACTGGGTTTGGGGAAAGGTCTTCCCTCAGTCTGTGAATGTTTTCTGCCTGGGACTGCATCCCCACAGCTGTGCCAGCCAGCAGGGCAGCATGAGAATCCCTGAACCCACTTTGGACACACTCAGTTGTGTTTCTGAAAGGCCCAAAGGCCACTTGTGCTGGTGCAGATGATTCTCCTGAAGTGAGACAGGGAGCACTTTGCCCAGCTCCCTCCACTGGCTGTGTGGTGGGACTGGTGAGCCAGCAAGGGCCAGCCGCGGGCAAGAGGCAGAGGCGATGGTGTGTCAGCCAAAATCAGTAAGGGATGTGTTCCCACAGCATGCAATGGCTTGGAAACCTGCATCAGCCACATTTGACAACAGCTGCACGTTTTCAAAAGCGTCTTTAATCAGCAAGCCTCTGCACAATTGTCTGCTCTAAAGCACCACACAAATTTTGGTCACAGGTGAGCTGCTGCTTTGCGTACTGGGAAAACGGAAATCTCTACTGCTCACTGGAAAATTCAGAGGGTGAACATCTCCAAAGGATGACAGCAACTAGGAAGTTTGTATATTGGTTAGCAACAAACTGCATGTCTCTGCACCCCTCTATGTCACTGTCATCTGCCAAAACACAGCATCTCACCCCTGGCCATCTGTACACTACAGAGAGGAGAGGGTACACAGCCAAAAGCTCATCCACACTAGCAGGGACAGAAACACTCTCTGCCAGGATGCCTTGTCCCCTTCCTCAGTCACGTTAGCAGCACGAAGCCGTGGCACTGTAGTTTCTTATTTGACAGTTTTCGGCTCCTTTCTGAGACTGCTAAAGGAACATCTCTGTGACAAGCATTGAGTTTCAGCCCAGAAAGGAAGATAAAAAGACACCTCTGTCAAAACAGTGGCTTGGTTTGTCAAACCTGCCAGCCTGATGCAACACTCCAAAATCTGTATAATCTGACCTACATATGGTAACAACCTAAATTCAGAGTCATCCATCAGTGATAAAACATAACAAACTTAGTGAGAGATCAGGAGGTGAAGTGATGATGATTGAATACTTGGAAACTTGGATTTCTACTTAAAAGCAGGTGGTTTTGAAAATGTTGGTTTATGTTGATATAGTAACAAATAGTGCTCTGAATTCTTCTGACTCTCAACAAACAGCTTGCAGCCACACCATTGATTTTGAAGCCTGTTTGTTCTCACCCTGTTGTAGTAACTCAGATCTTGGGCAGAAGAACACGGCATTGCTCATCCAAGCTCACAATAGAAGTATGTACTAGGGTAGAGAAATGAAGAAAGCTCTCATCATCACACAGATTACAGCAGTTTTCAGACCAAATCAGCGACTCATCATCACCAAGTCTCTTGCTTTTCCCTTATTTCCATGCCACGCACTGCCAGTGGTTTGCCTTGAGACAGCTGTGGCACAGGTCTGATCCCATCAATTCCATTTAATAAAAGAGCAGAAAACTACCTTGGCAAAAAGCAAAGTTGGGTAAGAGAGACAAATTGGCTCCCCATACAAAGAGATGAGTGCTAGAGCCAAGGAAGGAGGGAGAGGGATCTCACTCTTTCATTTCAGTGAGCTGTAACCAGCTCAGCTGCCTCCTGGGTCTGCATCCCGAGCCTCACTGCAGGCACTACAGGGGCAAACAGCCCCTCTTGCCTCTGAAGATATCAGTGCTGACAAGGAAGACATGAGAGGGATTAGGAAAACCAATATTTGTAGGGAAGTAATGTGCCTGTTATCACATAACCATTCAATGACAGAGCTGTTTACCAAGAGCCCTCACACAGCAGTGTTTGAACAAAGCTATTACCCCTACCATCAAATTTAATTTTTCTGAGAATTTTTTTTTTCTGTACACAGTCATCTTTTCTCTTTAAAACAGCTTCTTCTTGATCAGCTGGAATGCGATCAAAACATGTTGACTACATCATAAATCACACACAAAAACCTGCCAGAGGCTAAACGTGAAAAAACACATGCAATGGAAACTCCAAGGAAACACTGAAAAATAAGAACCATAGAGAAACAGGAAGCTATTTCTTTTATCGTGAAAATCATGCTACCATATTTTTAAACTCACAGTGATGCCTTGAGTTTCAGCTTTTATATTTTTGTATTCTTCAGATTCTGTATTGCCTACTGTAAAACTCTGAAGTGTCTTACAGCCTGCTGCTGCTGCTCTCTCATGCTAAGATAGACATAACAAAGTCTCTAGGTTTGCTCTCCAAGGACATCTGGGTCGTCCTGGCCCCAGAAATGTGTAAACCAACATCTTGGAAAGGGGGGCTGAGCTTAGAGAACTTACATCAGTAGCTAAAGTTTTAACTGGCAAATTTATGCTGATATGCAAATGGACCAAACCTATAAAAGTGTGAAGAACTCGTGACTTGTTGTCCATCTTGGAGTCCATTTTGGAAGTAGCCTCTGGGCTCCCCTTTGAAGACCTTTCAAATAAATATCACCTTTATTCCCTTACTCCTGTCTAGTCTCTCTTTCCAGGTAGCCACTTCAGGTATCAACAGTGGAAATAGTTTTCAGCAATCGAAGTGAGGGAGATTGGATCTGTGTGGAAGGCAAGTAAATCAGAAATGTCTGTGATATTCTTCAAAATGCAGGAAACTTGAAAGGTGTGCTGGAAACCCCCACATAAGTTGATCTCCATGAATATTTGCAACTATTTCTCATCTGAAAAAACTCCAGAGAACACAATGCAGATGTTTTCCAATTGCTAAAATTTTAAAACTATTTAGTAATCATTTTCTAACCATAAGGAAATGAATTAAGCATATTCCTAGCCCACCTAAGAGAAAAATGTTATAAGACTCAAACTTTATAAACCTGCAGCACTGGTGAAAAGAATTATTTTGCCCTTGGGCTACTAATGAGTGGCTGGGTTTACCAGCATTTGAAGAATATTAGACATTTATATGGCTAATGAGAGCATTCATGGTTACGTAAGAAGGGATAAACAAAATTAAGGTTATAAGCCTTCATCCTTCAGGGCTGAGGAAAAAAAATTCTTTGGTGGTAAACTATTCCACGAAGACCTGAGGTAAAATCTTGGCCTTGTTAAAGTTAGAATTCTTCCAAAACAGCTGTGTTTTTACCTCAACCTTGCTTAATTATGCAGCTTTCCCTGACTTCATTAGCCTATTCATCATCTGCAGAGCTGCTTATTCTTTCTCAGAGCACCTGAAAACAACCAGCATAGCTACAGATAAGCAGCTGGTATGATTTTATGTATAAACCATAATGACAATTTCTGTATTCTTTTCATGTCTATTTTAGAGAACTGAAATTAAATATTAGATATGATTAGGAACAGACAGGCTGCTATTTTGACTTGGCCTAGGACTATTAAAGTCCTTGCTATGAGGCAAGAGCAGAGTACAGCACATGCCCATCTCACTGCAACATCCTGCTCCCAGGTAGCAGCACGAGGTATTGAGTTATTCATGGAAAAACTCTGCTCCAGTGCCAGCCTGAATGCCTCTGCATCACCAACACAGCAGGATCCCTGAAATGCCCCAGCATTGCCTGACACGTGTCATTAGTCCTGACTGGCATCTTGCAAGCAGGTTCTTGCTCGTAGAGCCCTACAAGTGGGCTCTCCCAAGTCCCACTCTCTTTGCCATCTGTCAGCTGTTCCCCAGGGCACAGACAAGCACCAAATCTCACTGCCTCCTCCTCTGTTTTCCACCTTCTTGGCCCTCTCACAGGCACACACATCCCCCTGCTGTTTCTCCCTCAGCAGTTCTGCCTCCAGCCAGCTGCTTTATTTCCTCTACCAATGTGGCAGGAACGCAGTAAAACAGCACAGGGCTTCCAAAGGGTGAATAAAAGCCTCTGTTTGAGGAGGCAGTTCTGCAGGATAGACCCAGGCAGGTCTTTGGTAAATGTGATGCAGAGCCAGATGCTGAAGCTTTCCTGCTTCAGCAGGAAAAGTATCCAGCAGCCCACATAACTCACCATGATCATTCACTGCATTATGACAGGATTTGGGATTACTCTTTTGATGTTTGCCAGTATGAGCCAGGACTGCATTATTCCTTTAATGCCATAATGAAGCATGATTCTAAAGGGCATTTAGATGCTGGAAAGTAACACTCTCCCAGTGCTGCTGGTGACAGCATCCCCTCCATGTAGCCATCCACCCCTTGATGCCTCATGTATGGGGTATTCTCCCTACTAAAGTACTAAGATGATTGAATATTAGAGAACTAAAGTGATGTATTGAATTAAAGCCATTTCCTTCTCCCCTCATGTGCTTACACCCCTCAGTTGTTTCTATAGGGGTGGAAAGAGGGAGAAATCCATTTGAAAGATAAGACATTTACCGTGGAGCAAGCGGTGAGACAGGAAAAAAAAATTATGCACCTGCTTCTTGACATCTACATAAGAAAAGTTAGGAAACTTGTGAACATAGTGAAATACTTATAAACCCTGCATAACAGGAGTCCTGAGACTTGTCAGTCTTTTACTGACTAACTTCTTCCAAGAATCTTGCTGCACAAATTGTTAAGGGGTAATTCTCGAAAGCTATTAAAGAAATAGGTGCTCATTATGCTTGATTTTCAAAAGAATTTCAGTGTAAAATCCCCGCCAGCTCTAGAAAATCTGGGCTCAGCATTAGTGAGCCTTATTTGAAATTGAGCTTCTTACCCAGATCCCTAAAGACTTTCCATGTCTGTGGATGAGGGTTACACAGTGCTGCTTTTAGTATCCAAGCCTGACCAATAATCCAGGGAAAACCTTATGACAAACAAGTTACACCAATGCAATTTTTGCAGAAAGCTGAAGAAAAGCCTTTATTTCCTTTCTGGATGGTCAGCTTGAGACCCAGACCTTTTAACAAACAAGGCACCCTTTGTATCTCCTCATGGCTTTGTCCCAGGTACATTGAAGCTATCCCTGTGTAGATATTGCTGAATATTCCTCAGACAAACATAGAGATTCATGTATCCATTGACTGTGAGTGGCTTTAGAGGTGGTATCAGAGAGCTGATAACTCCTCCCTTTGGGCTGGATAAGGTCAGGGTGAAGCAACATGCCAGTTGAAAGGGTATCACCACAGCCGGCCGAGACTGAGCCAACAGGAGAACCACACCAGCTTTATAGACAAAATATAATTCCTTGAGTGGAGAAGATATCTTCTGTAACTCAAAAATCAGGTCACACTCTTCTCATTTCTAGTAGTGTGAAGAAGTGTCTGTTCTCTTCAACTATATTGTACAGGTACTAGGACAAAAAAAACAACAACAAAAAATCCCGAGTGACTCAGCAAAAGAAACTTTCCCAAAGTGAGGCAGCATTGGCACTCTAGGGAGCAAGCCTCACAGCTTGTGAAATTCTTGTAGGTGGGGAAAAGACCTTTATCACTATTCCCCATGCTTTAGGATGCATACGAGGTTATACAGCTAAACCAGCATTCAGTTTTGAATCTCCAATTGTTCAGACTCAGAGGTTAGATCTTTGCCCATTTGTGTCAGGACACAGGGTTCTCAGTCAAAGCTCATTTGTACTGTCACACAGGTATACAGAAATAGATATCAAACATTATAATCCAATCTTGCTGTAACAGCTGGCTGTCGAGCTCCCAAGAGGGTGTGGTGAATCACAGCCCTACTCTTTTTCCATGGATGGCCTTAATTTGTCTGCAAGTCTCTCAGTTGTTTAAAAGGACCGCCCTTCGATGGAATTACAAAGACTTCTTTTTCACCTCAGGCAGGGAAATATTTCAGTTCTTCAACTTATTCTGTACATAGTGCACAAATTTCTAAAAGTATGGCAGTGACCTAGCTCTAGCCTGTGCCTTCTCTTCAAATTAGTTTTGACAAAAGAAAAGAAAATACTAACAACTGCACATATAATTTTACTGTCTTGTTGTCAGAAAGTATAGTGTCTTCTTTGACAAGTCTGAAGCTCCTGTACCTTTTATCTCCACTCACTTCATCTTCCTGTGGCATCTGGGGCAAGGAAAGAAGCCAAACAGTCAACAATGAAAGAAAGTGATGTTCCTCCACCTTCCACCTTTTTTTATCATCAATAGCAGTAAGATCGATTCCTGCAGGTAGGTAGAACACTATGTGTGACTTGGAATAATCCCCATAAACTTCAGCTGTTCAAATGTTAACTGCACCAAGAGTCAAATACGAAGCTGATCCATCTCTTGCTTTCCCTCTAATTGCCTCAGGGTGCTTCTGTCCTTTCTTCTTTTCCCCATCTTATCAATTATCCCATGAAAAACACTTTTCATGGACACTTGCAACTGATATGAAGGAATGTCACGTTGTCTCACCTCACTCTGAGCCATCGTGGAGCACGAGCCCCATCTGGGGACAGCAGAGCAATGTGCTGTGTCCCCTAATCTCAACACAACCTCATTGATGATTTGCCTCTGAACAAACCAGCCCCACACAAGCAGGACAGCACCTGCAGGCCACTTTCCTGACAAAACTCTTCAGGTGATGCTCCTTGCTGGATGGATTTTGCTGTTTGCTGTTGCTGTGTGTTGGGCAAAACAGAAGAGTTATCACAGGTAAGCAAGGATCATAAAGCTGAAACAAACAGTG
Source organism: Falcunculus frontatus (assembly GCA_013398115.1). NCBI lineage: Eukaryota > Metazoa > Chordata > Aves > Passeriformes > Falcunculus > Falcunculus frontatus. Next base: position 534,475 of record VZRV01008191.1, on the reverse strand, counting down.
AAAAACCCTCTTTGTCTACTGCGGTGTTTGTTTTACAGATGAACAGTCCAAAATTAGATTATACTAAAATCCTTGCTATCAAAACTATCTCTTTTTTTGTAATATCTATGTACTTTTTTCAGAAAAATATAAAATCTAGTTCCTGTGTGGAACCTGTGTGCTCTTAAATGAAGAGAATTAGGGATGGAAAATCACAAAGATTTTATCTAAAATCAGTTTGTCCAATAGCTTATCATCAGTGTTTTGTTAAATGCATTTCAGGATACAGAGAAAGTGTGGGAAATATTTGGTTACCTAGAAAGATACCATCATATAGAGACATATAATGATACATGAGTCCAGCAAAATTCCTTTGGAGATAAATAACACATCAAAAGCACTCAATAACACTCAATACAAGAGAAAGTAAGGCTGAATTGTTTTCCCTCACTAAAGACTTCCTATGTGGGAACAAAAGAATCCAACCGCTGGTCAAAGACAATATGCCATTTTGCCAATAGAAAATTTGTTTTGGATTGCTAGAGACTTTTCAGCTAAACACTAAGTCAGATTAACCAGTTCAACAATTAATTATTTTTTACCTAATTAAAATCTTGAGAAAATTCATTAAGTGATCTGTTATACAACTTGCAGACTGTTCAGACAGTCCAAATAGGCTTTATTAGGGTGCCATGAATAAGTATTCTAATTTTTTTAAAAAATCTAAAGAAATAGATCTAGATAAATCTAAAGTTTGAATCTTATGAAAGTCATGTAGTCTAACTTTTCTTGAAACTATAGGACACAATGCCCTCGGGTTATATTTGCTTTCAAACTTTGCTTCCCAAGGGGCATTTAAGGCACCTGGGTGTATATATAAGAAGGTAAAACCAAAAATGTATATCTGAACAAACTACCTTTGGAACCATGCTAACTTGTGAGAGATCTCAAACAGACTGACATTCCTATATTAATTATAAATTCTTCTCTTCTTTTGTTTTCTTCAGCTTGGCAGTACTGCAATCTAAATTTATTGATTTATATCATATTCTCGAGGAATTTTATTTAAAAGCTGAGCATAACTGGTCATTGCAAACATGGCTTCCCTTGGGTCTAGCACAAGATTTCCAGCTAAGGGGGCCCTTCCATTTTTCTTGAAATGAAACGTATTTTGTTGCTGTTTGTAAAGTGATTTTCTGCAGACAGCCACGTCCTAAGGCAGCGAAGCACATGTTTGAACTTGCAGCTTCTAACCTGAATGGGACATGACATGTGCTTATATCTGAGTGTAGAACTGGGTGTCTTCAATGATTATAAACTTTACATTAAGCACACTGACAGAAGCACTATCCTGAAGTGAAGTCAGCCCGTATTTACAGTTTCCTAAACATCTGAACTCCTGCCACTAGTCCCCAAGGACTCCTATAATATGGTCTGAAATGGAGATCTTCATTAGCATGTACACCATGTGCAGTTTCTCCTCAACAGTGCTTACAAATTAGATGTAGCAGGGACTGTCTCTGACCTACAGTTAATTATTTGATACCACTACGAATTTCAAGATCTCCAGCGGTTATCTCTTAGAAAACACTTGTTGAATACCTGAGGAGCAGCAAATGACCCAAAGTCATCCATTTAATAGGATAGTATCAGCATCCTGTGCTGAGGACTACAAAGCAATCCTGCACTCGGCACCACCAGTCAGAAGGAAGAACCAGCGATTCACAGGGATGGGGGAAAATTTTACATTTTTCAGAAAGCTCCATGACACAAACTTTAACAGATCATAAAGGATTTCCTTCACAGGAATCCTGACTTAAATCCTGTTGACTTTTTCTCTGGATCAACACAGCAGGGACAGTTCAGTGAGGCGAAAACTTTTCTGACCACAGTAACTGTAGAAATAATTTTATTTATGGGCACACCTCACCTGGGTTCCTGCTTCTGAATGTGGTTTGCCTTGTTTGATCCATCCTAATGCAAACTGCCAAACAGAGTAGTGTTCATATGAGCAGCAGTTTCTTTGAGTCCTCCTTAATGGGCAACCACCTTAGAGTAACAGCCTTGTTATAAGCCTTGAGGGCACTCAGATAATTAAAACTCTTATGGTAATATTAACCACAGTAAAAAAAGTACATTATTTTACTCCATTGACTTTTATTTGACCACTCATATGGTTCTAATTTGCCTTTTAAAAGCCATCCTAAATTTATTATTTGCTGTTATTCATTCCCTATAACATGGGAGTATAAAAAAACCAAACCAAACCAACAAAACCCAGTTATGCAATGTCACAGTCAGTTGAAGAAAGTCCCAAAGAATTAACTGTGTTCCAGGAAATGCAATTGGAGGGGGTGAAGCCCTGTGCTTGGCAAAGAAACACGAGTCTCTAAAGACATAACACACCTGCTTCACTGAGGTACCTATATATTTCCTCCAAGACAGATGTGATGGATTTGTGAGGAAGTGAGGCTGGCCAGGAAGATTGGAAGGAGAAGTTCAGAAAGACATACAGTCCTGTCATGCACAAATATGCTGCACAAAACAACAACCATATAGCTCTCTCATCTAATTCTCTACTGAAAAATAAGGTGTAATTTACAGTACTAAGTAGAATCTCTGAGGCCAAATTATTCTTTTCAAGATGTGGGACTTCAAGTGATGTCTCTTAGAGGATGCTAAGTTCACCCCAGTATTCTTGACAGAGATGTGCAAAGACATCCATCTCCCATCACCTCAAGCACTTTCTCCTGCTATTTGCTACCTGACCTATCCAAATCAGCAGTTTGTCGTCCTGAAAAGCCTCAGCACCTCATCCCCACCAACACCAGAACTCAAAGCAAGACAAGACCTGAACCTTAAGTTTTGAAACAAACAATTAGACTAACTCTTTTGGCAGTGACTAGAGAATCATATCTGAGGGGGAAAGTAAAACAAGTTTTCAGGACAACTTTTCCCATTTTCTGCTGAGCAAAGCTTCTTCAACTGCAGGTGACAGCTTCTTATAGTACCTTCAAAACAGCTTAATTTTGGCTTAAATCTTGCTTTGCCTTGTGCCTGAATTTATTCAACACCAGCATCAGGAGACAGAAAAGTAGTACCAAAGTTTATGATGCTCAGACCCCTATCAGAAAACAGAAGTTGCAGCCAGCTTTTAAAAATAATGCTGAAGACACCCCTGTTTGCATTATTGCAGTCCAGCTGAAAGACCAGGAAGTATCTCCAGACTCCATAGGGTGTGGACCAGCCCTCTAGGACACAGACAAATCCAACCTCAAAATCCTGTCACTGCTCTGCTGTGCTCCAAAAGACAAATACAAACCAATTTTTTTACACATTCAGCCTTACCTCTGAGACTCCATATAGAACAGGAAGTATATTCAATCACACACATTAAGCACAAAATGACAGAAGATTAATGAATAGAAAGGAAAGAAGTGAGAGGAAGCCATTTGGGGATGGTGATGTGGGGGGGAAACACTGAGACTGTCAAAACTGAATAATAGATTTGATTGCTTAACATCTCAAATAAATCCTTGTGGTAGTTTCAAAAACCTCAAATCACTTTCAAGCTCAGACACAAAGTGCAGTGAAATCAATAGGAAGACAGTTAGTGCTTAAGGAAGTTAACAGATCAGAGCACACAGAAGACACAAAAATTTGATTTTGCCTCAGGCCGTGCAAATTTTTTACTTCACTTTTGCTTCCTAGTGCTAATATACACTTTGGTACACAAGGAATTAATGCACTTAGTTTTACAGATTATCACTGAAATTTTCTACAGCAATGCCTGCAGTTCCGGACATAATTATTAATAAGATATCTTAATTATTTTAATTATTTTTTCTCCTCAGCAGATATAGCTGCTTTTCATTGTTGGGTTTTTTTTTTCTGGATTGATTAACTACAAGGACTATAAAAACAGACTTATGCAATAAAGAAGATATAACTACTTCAAGCAAATAGAAAGAATAAGCCTCTTACAACACTTACTAACTGACAACAAGATTTATTTTATTAGCTGACATTTCACCACTGGAAACAAGAGGGAAGAAAAGAGATTTAGTGGAAATCCATATGGCTGAAGTCTGTTCTCCTGGTGCACATTCGGCAGCTTAGGTACAGAAGCTCTATAGGTATTTTCATCTGGCATTGAATCCTTGTTATATAGACCTGTCCTTCTGCCAGCCCATTAGCTCAGGATCAGCAAACACACAAAATCTGCCACCCTGCATTGGGTGTGAATGTCTTTGTATGGTCTACAAAGTCTCAGATCTTAGTGTCATGTTGTAGTGTTTCAGCCACAATTGTTTGGTTAATTGAAAATCTTTTCATTTGTAGGTAACAAGTCCCATGTTTTGTGCATCACCTTCAGAGACTCATTTTCTCTGGATTCGTGGGCATAAAGGGAAGCCACTCCGGATGACTCTGAAGTCTGGCACAACATCCACTCCATTTTCATTCCACATGCAAAATTATTTGTTTTAGTCTTAAAACACTTCTGTACAAGAAAGCACAATTATGGGGTTTTAGGAAAATCTTTTCAATTTGCTCTCTCCTCTGCATTTAATTTCAGGTTGAAAACAAATCTCTTGGTTTCCTGATGCCTCTCTGCACCATTATTCCTTAACTTTTAATTAGTCATCCTCTGTTAGCTTCTTGCAAGGCATCTGCTCCCACATCACTACTTGAAATACCATCCTACCTGGAAATCTTCTTACTAACGTGGGAGCTGTGCAAATGCAAGTAAACAGACATTTAGATCAGGAGAGTCAAAGAGAACCTCCCAGATGCTACCAATAGCATTCAATAAGAAGGTCTTTAGAGGAAAAGTACAAAAATTATGAGGGTTCACGATGCAAGACTCAAAAGCTTGTCACAGGTAAAGGAAGGGTGTTAGCAATATAATGATGTGATTTTCATTCTACAGCAGTAGAGTTCTTGAGGATCTATTAAGTCGAGGTGTGCAGAGAGCACAAAATAAAAGACACTTGATGAGAAGTGCTCTCTCCAGTCTGCTGGCACCTTCAGATCTTACCATGGTTTAGTAAACAAAGTGAGAAACAGAACCTGGAGCAGTTCAGGCTGTGTGGATTCAACTCCTCCTTTTACAGCCCTTGAGCAGGACACCAAATAGATGAGAACAGCTCAGGCTGATAACCTGTTTTGAATGCTCAAGTCTTGTGTATCTGCAAACAATTTCTTTGCTGACTTCCTTTCCTTATCTGCCTCAGGAAAATCACTCCCCTCCAGATAAACAAAAAGCCAGGCATCTTATCCACGCAGGCTGGAATAAGATAGGAAAGGAAAAATGTGGAGACAAATCCAGCGACTGTCCTGTTAAACAGTTTGGATAAATTGAGCTTTGGAAGGAGAAATACTCATTAATGTATACATTGTACAGCCAAATAGCACAGAAAATCCCTCAATAGGATAAGCAGACACAGAAAATAAAATTAAATTTTAAAAGAGTGCTCATGCAGTTATACTTTCCAGCATGATCTAACAGGAGACCTCTAGATAGATTTTCAGGGTGTTAGTGGGTCTAAAGGTGGAATTTTCTTGCGGTTGCCTTAGAAAATCCCAGCAAGAGCCAATCTGAACCTTCAGATGTCAATACTTGTGTGGCCTGCAGATCTTGACAGGAAGAGTATCTGGAGGTGTGTTTATTAATACTAATTCCCTTCCTGTTGGGACTAGGATTTCAGATAAACAAGAACTTTAGCTAATTTTTAGCTAAACCAAAGATTATCCAATGCAATCCTTTAAAGTACAAAATACAACCCTAAAACAGAGTGAGTTTCTAAGTGATATCACTTTTTTATGATTTTTCCAATATTTTCTTGATAATAGAGAGAAAAATGGCCCAATGTTTAAATATTTGTCTGACATTTGAGAGCTCAGAATTCAAGCTTTGAGGATATTTTTTAGTTTAAATAAAGAGATGTTCCTAAGCTTCAGTTCCTCTGATTGTCAATATGAGTTCAAGTCAAATAGGTTTTTTTTCTATTTTTTCTTTCACAATAGCTAAAAGTTAGAAGTAATAGTTTATGTCAGCTCACTTCGCTTATTTCAAAATTTTGTTCATAGAGGGTGCAGTTACAAAGCAGTGAGGAAGAAAATATAATTTTGAAACCAACCCCAATATTTCAATTTCAAAACATCACAAACCAAAATGTATCAGCACTAGCAAAAGAAAGAATTCTTAAACATGAGAGGACATGTTTTAATATTGAAAGGATCATTACCATTTATTTATATATTGTCTTAAGTTCTTGTAAGATGAGTCAGCTTCCCAAGTACTTTTAGCTCTTATGAAGCTGTTTTCCCTGTCCCACTCCCCCCCTTTTTTCCTTTGCGACAAAGTTATTGTTCTTTGGGCAAATGTCATCCAGGTCTAGCTGTGAGAAGCTGAATCATTTTTCCATAAATTCCATTAAAAAAACCCCAAAACAACCCAAGTAATAACATTTCTTTGCAAACACAACTAAATTTTTCCTGTATTTTTTATGTGGGTTGCAAGTCCTGCTGCTCTTCATCAGCTTTGGGGTCTAAATGTCATGCCAAGTGGCTAAAATATACTTTATGCTTATTCTCCTTTTACGTATTTGTATTGTGTTGTTGGGGGTTTTTTGAGCCTGGAGTGAGGCATAAATAGACATATCTTTAGAAATATCTTAGAGGGTGGCATAAGAGAACAAAAGTGGCAAGCTGTACTCTGGATGAAAATTACTGATTAATCCATCATACAAGCATTGAAAATAAAACACAAAACAGGAGTAACTTAACAAGACACAGTTAAAAGTGCAAACCCATGTACTGAAAGGAAGATAATTTCTGTACCTGTTTTTACAGGTAACTGTTTCAGCTGCCCACTCCACTCTGATTTTAAGGCAACTGGGGAAAACAGGAGCTCTGGATGGACCTTGACACCCCTCCTCAACTGTTTTCCTTCCAGAAAAAGGAGATAAAAGAGGGCAGGAGAGAAAAAATTGCCACTACAACTGTTTCATGGGGCACACAGCCATCAACCATTAGAACCTCCTCTTCTCCCAGAAGAGCACTGAGCCTGTCAGCCTCCCTCTGCACTGGGGCCAGAGGCACAGCTCTGCTACACACAGGGACAGGCTTTCTGTAGGATCCCCACAGCAGCTGCCAGACACATGAGAGAGCAGCTTTGTTTCACTCCCACCACTTAATTCCTGACATAATTGGTCCTTTCCACAACATGAGATGGAACAAGCAGGAGTCTAAAACCTGCCAGGCACACCTATTGAAACAGCCCACTGTACACATAACCTTGTCAGAAACGGAGGCCAAGGGCATGAATAACCCCTCAGCCTTTTCTTCTGACACCAAGGGAAATATTTATGTCATGGCTGACTGGATTAGGGACCTTTTTCTTTATGAGCACTCAAATCTTGAGCTCACCTACATCACTTCTTAACATCAGGCACTCTGGATGGTGGGTAATTGATGGGGAAAGAGCCAGGACCGTAAGCAACAAGATAATTTTGACCTTCTCAGATCTTCTAAGCTGGAACTTAAACAGTGAGACCTCTGGAAGTTATATAAAATACCAGAATTTTGTTATTTGGACTGCTTATTGGCGAGTTTCACCACTTCCTATATTCAGGAAATGCTGAGATTACCTCAGATTGTCAAAGCTGAGAAGTGTCAGTAGAAAACCTTGATTAACTGAAAAACCTCACAAATTTTTAACCCTACACAGATTCATGCCTTCTGTCACATGGTTAGCCACTGACCATTTCTAGACACACTGGAGATCCTTGTCTCTCTGACAGAGGACGGGGAGAGAACAGAACAGATTTCCAGAAACAGACTTTGCCTGCTAGTTTTCTGAAGTACTTCTTGTTTCACCTGTCTCCCTCAAAAATCTTCTAGTCCTATTTCTGACATAGGAAAGATCAAGAAATACAAATGTAAAGTTTTGCAGAAGGGACTTCTAAACAAGAATTCTACATCCATGGTTGGACTGGATGATCTTAAAGGTCTCTTCCAACCTTGATGGTTCTATGATTCTATGATCCAGAAGATGACACAAGCCTCTTGAAGGTGAAGGGTTTCTGTCAATCAGCTAAATCGAATATACCTGGCAATGCCTACTGTCAGGTAGCAGAATCGCAGACTAAACCCAAACAACTCTGATTTCTCACTGCTCAAGCCCTAAAAGCACATTTTTGAAAACCAATCTATCTTGTCCTGGAACTCGTAATTGTACATACCTGCTGTGAAAGCTGAATAAGCAGAGCTTTTAGGAAACAGAATCCAGGAGCACAGCTCTCCACTGATGGAAAACTGAAATGATGAAGCCTTACCCCTGCAGAAATAAATATCACAGCCAGCAAACCTGCATGAAGGCTGAAACAGAACCTGACAGAGAGGTTATTTCAGAAATTACAGAAGGGACAGGAGTCAGTAATGACATGAGGAGTCTAGAGGGCTGAGGGGATTTTTCTCTGAACTTCACTTATTTTCTATAATGCTATTTTCCTTTAATGTACAGCAGAGCTTTCATATTGACAATTACTAATATCTCTGGATAAACCTTGGTGTCTAGCACTCCTCAAGGATTCTGTGGCCTTTTCTATTAGCATACCACATTTAGAGAGAGATACAGTATTCACTATACTATCCACTGAGCTGTAAGAAGCTCTCGTTTTTGTAGAGCCAAAAGTTGAGTTCCCTGTGTCAGGGACTTGATTAAAACAATAAGCAGAGACAATCTCTAAACATAGTTAATCATAAAGCAAACGTTTTTCTGCTTCAACCTGTGTGTTTTATGGAAAGGGTGGATGCCTCACGAAACAAGTGGGCATGTTTTCCTCTAAGGCAAGCAAAAAATAGAATCACAGAAGCATCAGAAAACACTAGATTTTCATCTCAGATAAAATAAGAAATAAAGAACATGAAAACTATGAAATAAAACTTCACCCAGCCACTGTGGCCAAACCACACCCAGTCACCACTTGTTCAGGTGAACCATTTCTTTGAAAAAAAATCTATTGGAACGGTTGAATGCACATGGTTTCAAAATGTCATATTTTTCCTTCTCTTAATCCTTTCAGGACAACAAGAAACATCAAGTTCCAAAGAAAAGCAAGCTGCACATCCCTGTGAAGGATTAAACAAGCCCCTGCTTAATTAAGAGCAGAGAACATTGGCTCTGACACAGCAGAGAAACACCTCTTTCTCCTTCTCCAGATAAAGCTAAAGGACTGTGTGCACACATACATACATTTAGGACCACAAAACCCCATGAGGAGCTGAATGTAAGAGACACATCAACACTAATATTATCCCATGCTAGAGAGGAAATGGGCCTAACTTTTAGCTCCTTAATACTGCTTTTTCTTTCTCCACAGACTAAGGAAAACAAATTTCCATTGCTACATGAAAGGAATACATCATCTGTCTACATTCAATCTGTTAGAAATGTTTTCTTCAGCAACAAAGTATTTGCATAACACTGTTTTCCTTGTCAGGTTCACAGTAGCAGTGGGACTTATAAGACTGGCTTTGTGTTGAATATTCAACAGTAACTCACTAGTCAGACAAGCAGTCTCATAGGAGTCAAAATGTGCATGAGCTAAGATAGATGATTTAAAATATATCCATACCCAGATTTTGAAAACAAAATGCACTTTGTGCAGAAGAGTAAAGGCTGGTGTGCAGGCAAATTGTCAACAATTGCTGTAATGTGTTATTTGTGTACACTGCATTTTTCTGGTCTGGAATAGAGGCTGTTGAGGGCTTGCAAAGGTGCATTCACTTCTTGACAGTGTTATAAATCCTTCCCTTCTTGACCAGGCCGGTTTGAATAGCTCCATGCCTCACATGTGATTGCTGAAACCTTTCCCCTTCCACAGAGAAATAAGATACTTCACATTAACATGAAAGGAAAATCTTTACAGAGACAACGATGAGAGAAAAGGGCTCCGGGTACTTTTGCTGTTGCTGTGCTTTGTCAGACACAGCTGGAAGGAACAAGTTGGCTGAATGCAGACATGGCAGGATAGAGAAAATGCAACACAACACAAACTTTCTATAAACAAAAGGACCATAACTACGATTTAGGGGAGGATGGGGTTTATACATTGGGAGCAAAAGGGGCCTTTGACATTATGAAAGCCCTGGATTCCAAGGAGAGAGCTTGCCAGAAAGTGGAAAATGCCTATCAAACTTTAACATATTCCAGTGTATCTTATCAGGTGTATTTCCTTCATTACTGGCAAGGCCTACAGCAATATCCCCAAGAAAGGAGATACCTGGTAAGAAAAATGAGCTTAGTGGGAAGCAAGAGACTTCCCCAAAAGGACTAGACAGAACTCAGAAGCCAGGGGCTGAGAGAGAACCTGAGGACCATTGTGGAAACAACAACTTCCTGCTGAGAGCTGAGCTCTGGGCAGCTCTAGGGGGAACGAAGGGCAAGGAAAGGATGAGAGATTTGTACTGTTCTCTGGAGAAGGAAATAATTCCAAGTATCTGGGGATCTGACTAAATGGTTTCATAACTGCAAAGACCTTTCCAAAGCATAGCCTCTGCCAGCAAGGTGAGGCAATGGGACCTGCTCCTTCTTCCACGGCTGTTGGTACTCCCCCTGACCCAAGGGCTGTCTCTTCACAGCTCTTTCTGAAAGCCACTGCACTGGAACAGGATCAAACATACATCTGTGCTCAAATCACGCATTTTATCAGCCACAAAATCTATCCAGATGGCAGACAGTCATCTACTACCAGTAATCCGTTTCTCCTCCTACTTTTCTACCACAGCAAATTGATGTCAAGTCATCCCAGCAGTCTTTTAAAAGAGAACCAGGATATACAGATGTTGTTTGTTGTTGGTTTTTTTTAATAACAGTCAACCCAGGGGAAAATATTAAAAATTAAGGCCCATAGAGATGATACAGAACAGGGTCATTTGGTTTAAAATCACATTATTTGCAAGCAGTTTCATTTCTGACAAATGGCAAATGCAGCAGCTATAGCTGCTTGCCAGGCCAGCTCACTCTTTCTGACCTGCTGGGAGCTGCAGTGCTGGCAAACTTTGTTCTTGCCATCTCACAACTCCTTCCAGCCTCATACTGAAACATAGTTTGCAAATATCACTCCCTCTTTCTCTCCTTTGGCATAGAAATTGTGTCTGTTCCTGGAGAATAATTTTTCTAGGTATTTCTCTGACTAATTTCTAGCTCCTGTAACCTTCTTGCCTCTTCTCTTTCAAATAAAATTGTAACAATCAAGAAAGGAAAAGAAAGTGTCCTGGGAACACCAGTTTTGGTAAGATAAAGTACTATTGGAGCTGGTAAAGCAGGTCCTTGCAGAAGTTCAAGATTCAAAAATTCGCATCAACAAGACATGAACAAGAAGCCATGCTGGACAATTTTCACAGTTGGAATTATCATGGTAACCAGTTTTCTGATCTTGTGCTTTGACACAGCAGCTACAGCGGTAGCCGTGAGCTTTTAGATGTCCAACACATCTTGGCTCTTGAAATTTTGTTGAACTCCAGGACTCAAAGTCATTGGCTTAAGCAGATGAAAAAGATGCCCCTTCACACCTTTTTTTTCCCTGTGAAGTCAGAATATAAAATTTCTTTCCTCCTTGCTAATTTATGAGGTTCACATAATATTTCATGTACAAGGACCCACAACATCAACACGTTTTTAAGTGTGTAAATGCCTGCACTAAACCATGTCCTCCAGGACTTTCTGATATTGAAAGACTAGCTACGAGTATGACTATCCATCTTTTGCTTCTCCACGAATCCCTAAGCCACCAACATGAAAAAGGCTGCAGCTAGTAAAGGTGACCCTGCAGAGCTACCACAGTGTGTGGCACACACCTTCATGGAAGCACCAAAAGAGCAGAGGAGTGAGATCTCTGAACAATTCAAAGGTCTGAATTTGAGGGTTTCACCCATAAACCCTTAGAGCTTTTTTCATTAGTTGGGATCCTCTCCTAAGTAAATAGCAAATCAAGCTAGATGGCCTTGTACCTACCAGCTTGACCTCAGACTGGATTCTCTATAATAGCATTTTATGCTCCTGAGTGCAGCAGAATACAATACAATACAGAATACAAACAATAAACACGCAGGCTTTCTGTAACAGCCACAAAACCAATGAAAAAATATGACTATGTGGTCAACCAACTCAATTCTCAGCAGTAATAAGCATGATTTAAATAAATACAGAAGTTGAATCAGAAAAGAATACAGCAGTAGATACCTTCTTCCCCCTTTAAGTTTTGTAAAGCTAAAGATCATTGCACTTCTTACCAGAATTTATTGAAAATAATAAATCCTGTCTCTTTTGTGGTTGACATAATGAACCTGATGTTCCCACACTGAAAACTTTTTCTTTGTATAATAGCTATAGATAATTTAGATGTCTCACCAAAAAAAAAAAACCAAAAAAACCCAGTGTTTGTCGACATTTACCTGCCCAGCACAACCTTTTCATTTTAGTCTGGAGAAAATAGGAGATGGGGAAACCTCTCAAGAAGTTAGGTTTTTTAATTCTGCTGTTCTTACATCTGTAGCAGTATAGCAGCTTACAGGTGCCACAATTACTAAAGGAATAAATGCCCAGAAATTCAACATTCCACGTAAGCAATCTCCAAACTGCGGAGAATGGTGGGAGCAGTGTTGGAAATATCAGAGCCAGAAACACTATCCCAGAAGGTCTCATTACACCTGCTAGACAGCCCTGAAAGCAGAAGGGAGTGCTGTGGTTGAGTCACAGAGGCAGAGCTATGGTCAATTCACGCTTTCCAGATTGCAACAGCACGAACATCTGAGCTGTGTCAAATTCTCACCCAGATGTATCCTGCACTTGGGAAACAAAGGAGCTCTCTCTTTCCCCCACCCTGCCCTAAAGGGTTTGATATCAGGTGCTCCTGCTCTGCTCCCGTGGCACCTGAGCACAATATGATGCCTGGGAAGCCACCCCTCCACCCACCTTGGTTCCTGCACGGGATTTCCTTTCAAACTTCCACTCTCCTGGAAGATATTTAGGCATTTTCATTTTTTCTTTCCATTTTTTTATTTAATAGCATATGTCAATAACTGATCTTTTCTAGACAGGAACCTTGAAACTAAGAATCTGATATTTTTTAGTTCAGTGTAACCTCTCTTGATACATTTATGAATCTCTTAATATTAACTGAGTCTTCAATATGCACAAATTGCTAGAGAATATTCAGATTTTCAATCTTCTCCAGCAGTACAAATTTTCAGGTATGCTGAACGGGTGCCCTGGTTTCAGCTGGTGTAGAGTTAATTTCTCCTCAGAAGCTGGTACACCGCTGTGTTTTGGACACAGAATGAGAATGGTGCTGATAACACACTGATGTTTCGGGCTTTGCTAAGCTGTGTTTATCCAAAGTCAAGGACTTTTTGTGTGCATGTGTGTCTCATACTTCGCCAGTAACTGGAGGAGGTACAGAAAAAAAAAAAAGGGAGGGAGCATAGCTGGGACAGGGGACCTGAACTGGCCAAAGAGGTATTCCCAATATTCACACCATAGAACACCGTGCCCAGTAAATACATAAACAGGGGCAGTTCCTGGGAAGGTGGGGTGCCAGTCAGGGGTTGGCATCAGTCAGCAGGTGGTGAGCAATCGTATTGTGCACAGTTGGTTTGGTTTTAGTTTTTTCTTTCCCTATAATCATTATTGTTGTGTTTTACTCTTTTTTTCAATTAAACTGGTTTTATCTCAACCTACAAGTTTTACTTTTGATTCTCTTCCCTGTTCCACTGGGGTAAGGGTGGATAGGGGGGTTGAGTAAGCAGCTGCTTGATTAAATTCCAGCTGGGCTTAAACCACAGCAATGGGGTAAAGTTTATTTCCAGAGGAATATTTGAAAAGAATAGTTTTCATACACATTTCTGAGGAAGAAACAAGGTCTGTCTGAAGAGACTTAACCAATAACTGGGGAAGGAAGAAAAAAATCCCATTACAGCTGCTTAGGTCAGAGAGGTGCAGAAGCGCTTCGTCTCCACTCCTACACATCTCTCATCCAGACCCTAAATTGCCTTCATTTGTGCAATCACTGAGGAGTTTGTCTTGCAGGCTCCAGTAACACTCCCCCTGCACAGAAGCATGCAAAGCACCAAGAGAAAAGGTTGCTCACAAGGAGCTTCCATCAGTGCTTTCTTACTTAAGAAAAGGCATTTTCTGGAAAATACAGGCAACTTGTGGCTAACACACCAACACAGTCTGGAAGTGACTAATGCATATAGATTGGTTCAAATGAGCATCACCGGCTCTGCCACCTGGCCCCTGGCAGTAATGAGCCACAGTTGACAGTAAAAATCAGCATCACATATCCCACATTTCCTACTTTTAAACTACAATAGCCATTAAACTGTTCAGACATTTTTTTTTTAAGCATCTTTGTGTGCCCAGGCTGTGACCTTCCTATTTCTATGAGGATTAAATCTCTCTGAGATTCTCAAGAAAATCCTAGGGACTTAATAATGGCATGCGTAGCTTGGATTGTGCACGTTTAGTTTCCAGATTTTACCTGATTTCACACTGTTTTACCTTTCCTGCTAACTTCTGTTAGTCGCATTCTACTTTGGCCTATGACTTTTTATCTAAAAAATGTACTCAACATGTGTTTTCTACAGGAAGCATTTTCAACTTCTCAGGCTCAAGTTTTTGCTTAATCAGTTCTAAGGGTACTTTCCTGGGAGAGAAAAGGCAGAAGAATATTTATTTCTTGATTAAATTTTCCCATGGCCAGGACTCTTCAAGTTCTTATTTTGACTCTTACAGCAACTCAGCCTTCTAAAAAATAAACTAAATAATCAAACTAATCACTCTAAGATCATGACAATTGAATTTTTTGCATCTTTTAAAATATATCCTATTACACTGTATAGAGACAGACAGATAACATTCCCATAAACAATAGACACAAAAAAAATCCTTATAAAATTTAATGGAGCATTTCAAATGCTTGGTTAGAAGGCATGGTTAGAAAACTAATTTTCAGACTAGCAGGCCACAAGCGGTAAACAAATTCCCAGTACAAAAATGTTTCAAATGGAAATTGCATAAAATGAATGATGCTTATTCATGGCCACAGCAGGCTGAGAAAAAAATTAATTTAAAAAGTTGTAGGGTTTTTTTTTTTTTTTCAACCAAGCCCAAGCACATCTGATTCCTAAATCAATAGCTGTCTCTAGCCAAACTGAAGTGCTTGTACAACTTCAGACAGGTAATTACTTACAGGGATTGGATGAGGAACAAGCACATCAAGGGATATTGCTACGTCAATCTCTCTTCTTTTGTTTTATTGTAGCCTTTTGGTTGTTTCAGAAATCAACACTAAAAACTGATTTTGTCCTCTAGCAGCTGCAATATAAAGAAAAGCCAATATACTAACACACAGAAAGATGTGCATGGCTGCTTTTTCAAACCATTTAGTGTCACAGCTTTGGGGCAAATTTCACAGGAAAGACACTGACTTCAAGAGATTTAGTTTTTTTTTTTTTTCTTTAGTCAGACCAGTGCAAAATGAACTAAGGTCCCTGGAAAGGGAATTAGGAAGATGCCAGCACAAGATGTGAAAATTACCTAGTTTCAAGATGAAATACATTTGTAAGACCCTTTGCATATGTATAGAAGGGGTAATACTGTTGCATTTCATTAAACTATACTAACATGATGCAGTAATGAAACACCATTTACCTCTCCACTGAGGAAGCCCCATAATATACATTCACCTTAACCAACAGCTGATATGACCACTTGACATTTCTCCACTGTCTGTAGTAGAGAATTTGAGGTAGTGACTTTTAAGCTACCCTCTTAAATTTTACGGCTTTTATTAAAAAGTTTATTTTTAGCAGAATATCTAGTATTTTCAGGTTTTCAAAATAACTTAAAATCCAAAGGATGTATTTTGCCTCTTTTTATCAAAAGTACCATTTTCTCTAAATATTTGTGTGCATGCCTATGTGTGTATTGCTAAATACATCAGCATTTTCTGTGGGGAACACTTGTTCTTTGCAGATCTAATTTTCAGTATTAGAGTTTTGGGTTTTTTTAAGATCGAGAGAGCTTCTGTCTCCAAAGTCCATTTTTGATAGAAACAATAAGAAAGAAATCACATTTATTTTGACCAGTTAGAATAACTTTCTAAAAATCACCCCCTAGAATTCTTACTGCGATAAGAGTGAGATAGTACATGAAAATTATATAAGTCCTAAAAGGTCTAGGCTTGAATAAGATCTGCAAGTCTTCCTCCAAGTTCCTTTGTTTCACTAGAAGCTCTTGGCAAGTCTTTCCTCACAGAGAAGTAAGCCCAAGTATACAACCCTCCTGAGATAATGGTACTTTTTATTAGAAGACGATGTATTTTAATGAACTGGATACATTTAGTTGCCTCTGGTATTTCCTCTGGTGTTCACTACTCTCCCAAGTGATGAGTCAAAATTTGTGTTTTAACAGAAGCTGAGTACTCTACTGGAAAGGCACCGTCCTCTAAAGCTCATAAGTAGATTTTTGTCTATTATTTAGTTTACTGAAATTTGTTACTGCCTTTAAAGTCTCTTGTTTAAGAGATACACAAAGCTCCTGTTAATTGACCTAATTTACCATCTGTATTTTTGCACCCAGTTGTAGGATTACTACACTGAGCATAAACATGATGATCTGCTTTGCTGGGCAATTCTCCACCTGTTTTGCACTGGTCTGACAGCACAGAACAAGTAAAAACCTCCTGATCACCTGGAAGCTGTGCTTTGTGACATACGTTTGACTATTCTAGACCTTTTTTAACTGAGTTTCAGCCATGCAGAGCTGATAGCAAAAGTCCAGCTGCTTCAAGAGTATAATCAAATGTGCCACCTAACAACAAAGGCAATGCTCCCTTCAGGGATCTTTGAAGATAAAGAAAAAACACCTTCCCAAAAGAGTTATCATCTGTCCAGCAATCATTTCAAATTTAACTGAGCAGCTATTTAAACCTTCTCTTCGACTTGGGAGAGGTCAGCAAACAAGCCTCCCTCTTGCCCTTCCACACCCTGTGGCTGTGTGAGGTGAAAGAGGGAGGAACAAGACTCTTCTTCCTCAATTTGGCTGTAAGTCACAACTCTTACACAGCTGTGGCTCACGTGCACGAGTCCAGCAGCACTGGCTCACCTTAAAAATTAACCCAGGGCACAACTAGTGTATGATCTAGTCAAAAAAATGCAACCAACCAAAAAAACCACCCCAAACACAGTCCCAAACCCCAACACTTATCTAAAGTAAAGCTTCTTTTACTGAATTACCCTGTGACTATACAGAGCGCTTTGGCTGTTGCAATAGTTCATTTTTTATTAATGATATGAAAGGGGACCAATTCAGAAGCCTCCAAACCCCTTCATTTTTCTGCTGAAGCCTCTCTCATTCATTATTTACATCCAAGAATTCTCCCTTGAAGCAAGGCACATACACTTCATTTCCCTTTTTCTTTCATTCAAGACCTATTTAACTACAGCTGCAAAACAAAATATAAACACAACATTAAAAAGTACAATTCAAGTGAAATATTGAATAACTAAAAGTGAAATAACTGACAATTTCTGGTTTAGGAAAAATGCTCTCTTCCTCTTCTGATGCTTTTTGGAGATGTTTCACTTCCAAATCTACTTAAGATAGAAAGTCTACTGAACTGAGACATTATAATCATATTTGCTGATTGCTTTAGCAATTGTCTCCTGCAATCTTCTAAACAAGTCATTAGACTCCCACTGATGGTTTCCAGGATAGAAAAAGATGACATGAACATCCAACAATCATTTTTTTCAGTCCAGCTGTACTCCCATCCCACATTCACACATTTAGGTCTGAACACATCATAGGCTGCTATTACTATGCAAGGCAAATAGATGATGACCTGAAGGAGCTAAGACAGCTTTTTTAGCTCCTCACATTACCATGAGTCAGAGATCTTCAAAACTCTGCATCCATGGAAGGAAAACAGAAACTTATCACTCCAGGAGATGTGGGTTTAATTGCTGTTTGCACCTCCCAGCTCCTCCTCTGCAGAGCAGCTCAGTGCTGGCAGCTGTGGTCCCAAAGAGGTACCATGGTGCACCTCTTCTGGGGAAACAACAGGCCAAATTCACCAGTTCTTCCTCTCTTAGGAAAGTCAGTTTGATAAAGATTGTCTCTGATTGTTAAAGATCCATTTACAGTATGCATTTGCAAGGTAAGGTCTAAGATAGTCACGGACAGTTTACCTTCAGAGCTCTAGTGCTAGCAGGTTTGGGCATTTGGGCATTTTTTTGTGGTTTTTTGGTGGTGTTCTATGCATTTGGGCTGTTTCCGTGGGGGGCTTTTTATTGTTATTATTCTTGGATTTGGATTTTTTGCTTTCATTTTGGTTTTATTAAAAGAGAGATAGTTCATATACATCTCTGCAAAGTAATTCCAGTATTTACTGTGACACAGCAACAAAACAGATTTATGTCACTGACTGTTGTTCCCATGGGTGAATAAGTTAGTAGACCAACACCTGGACAATTAGATTAGACAGCAAGCCTGGTTGTGAAGGGTGAGGAATATCTTTTGATATTTTTTCCATCTTATCTCTATTTTGCAAGTTCCTGAGCCAAAGCTGGCAAATACTGGTAAGTCTGAGATTTGTTCATGTCCCCTATTACCCACTCAAACAGGACATGACTCCAAGCTTCTATATAAAGCCCTCTTACCCAGTGTAACAGGACGAAGTTCTAGCTCTTTCTGAGCTGTGATAGAAAGCAAGTTCTTAGCTCCATTTAGATGGTAGCATATATTAGCATAACGGTTACAACCTAATTAGCTCTTATTCTTGTTGATTTACCAGCTTGTTAGCATCTGATCATCTTTTTCTATCTGCCTCTGGGGTGTTGAAGATGGCTTTGATACATTAGAACTACAGCATAGTCAAAGTTATTCCTCATCGCGTTTAATGATTTCCACCCCCTTCCCCAAGGCAGTACAACACAACCCAAAAGGGAGCTGGACGAACACAGTCAACTCCTCCCAGAAGAAGTGTGATGATCCAGGACGTCACAACCCCTCTCCCTGGTCAAAGTGCAGCGTCTCTGGGTCTTACCTCTAAAGCACCATGACAAAGAAAGCACAGATGTGGTGGCAGATGGAAAAGCGTGCTGGTGGTAAGGACAACTAATAACAAACAGTAGCAAATGTTGAAATAAATTATCAGTGGAGAGGACGTAAAATGTCCGTTACAGATGACTTTAAAGAATAATGAAAACAGTGGCTAAGAAAGTGCAGGCAATTGCTCCTGTGGTGGCAAGTCTGATATTCACTTGATATTCCTCCCCATCGACAGAAAACCAACACCCTGCAGTTCCTCCCTCCTGCTCTCTGGGAAGAGATACTCGACAGTCATTTCTACAGCCCCACCCAGCACAGCAAGGGACAGGGCAGGAGTGCCCGGCCCAGCGGCTGAGGCCACTTTGGAGGGCAGATCCAGGGATGTAGGGCACTTCCACAGCTCCATAAGCAGGATTCCAGACAGAACAGGTTTTGCTTTGTTAAAGTCCTTCCCCACATAGACTTGGCCTCATCCGCCTCCAGCGGTTTCCCTCACACCCACTCTTGGTAAGTTTGGCAGGCACTGTGGGCTGCCAGAGTAATTTACTAGAAAGGCAGAAGGAAACGATAAATCAGTTTCAAAACACAAACACGCACAAAAGTGCATCTTTGCCACACACCAGTGAAATAGTTTCTCTGTCAGGGCAAGAGGCCACTGCTCTTCTGTATTCCAGGGTCAGCTTGGGCAGCATTCATGTGTTTGTTTAGCGTCACCTGGGCTTGGAAATTACCACTCTGTTCTTTGCTGTTTAGTTACAGAAATAAGTGACAGTTGTTTCACTCCCAGCACTAGGCAGTGGTAGAGGGCAAAATTCAGCCCACAGTGTGGTTAGGGACATTCCTGGGACTGAGACCTCTGTGGGGTTCTTTACCTTGTGGTTTGGCTTTACTGCTTAATTGCAGATAGCATGCAGGCAGCTTGGTAGCCTATGGAATAACCTAGGCAACCGAGCAGGAGAGCCTCTCTGCTGGCCTTTTTTTTTTTAATAATAAAGATGTAAGAAAAAATGTAATTACCACAGTGTGACCATGGCCATTGGTGCAGTGGAGTGTGGAGGAGGAGGAAAGAATGTCTCACTACTGAGAACAGCTTTTAAGTATATACCATGCATCCATTAGATTTGTTTACCCAGAAAAATGCCATGTAAGTCAGCAGTGGCGTAACTGGGTGAGTTATACAAATACATTCTTTAGTTCAAAGGCACAATGAAAAGAAGGGGAAAATAATACTTCACACTATGAGGTTATTTACTGTTCAGCAAAGTAGAAAACCTGATAAGAGGTTGTTTTCATTTTTCTGTCTATTTACTACCGATTTGTAAGCTTTTACTTTTGTCAAGAACAGGCCAACTTTTACCCAACTGTGTCCGTTGAGAACAAAACATTTCAGTTTTATAATATTAAAAAAATTGTTCCTATAAACATAACTTAATTTTATGAAATAAGAGAAATCAAATATGATAATGTTTTCTTGACTTTTCTGGCACCAACTTATAGGAAGTCATTTCCAGTTAAACTTTCAGCTTGCTGGAAACCAGATGTCTGTGGAGCCCTGCAGAAGGACAACAGGCAATGCTCAGAAATCAGGAGACTGAGCAGAGATGTCACTCCCTCTATGAATATTGCTGTGAGAGGAGCTTTCACAGCTGTCAGTGAGCCCTCTCTGCCCAGCACACCTCACGTCCAGACTGCCTCACTCCACCAGGCCAGCTGTGAACAACACCTCAAACTGCTGAGCTGGGATTCCCCTTCCCACACACCAACATCTGTCCCATGTACTGGCACAAGAGGTGCTGAGACACTGGCACAGGTTGTCCAAAGAAGCTGTGGATATCCCATCCCTGAAGTGTTCAAGTTCAAGTACAGGCTGGACAGGGCTTTCAGCAACCTGGGCTAGTGGAAGGTGTCCCTGACTTAAAGGTGTCCCTATAAGGTCCTTTCTGACCCAAACGATTCTGTGATTATAGTTCTGACAGCCATGTGTTAGTCCTCTCATAATCCCTGCACCACTTCCAACGCAAGAAAAAAAAATTAAATAATAATTTACATTCGGCTGTCTCCTAGAAAGCAACCACATATCCCTTAGTGCCAAATGTCAGCTGTTTCACCAAGACCTTGCCTACACAGCTCTCTCCCTCTCATTCTCTATACACAGCTAGTGATAATAATCATACTGCAAACAGCTAAAAGGCTGAAGCAGTCACAGCAGATGCTGGGTGGTCAGTTCAAGCAGGAACAAAAATTCAAAGGAAGCAAATTTGAGAGAGTTTATTGCAATATTAGCTGTCCAGGAAAAGACACCACAGTTCAGATTTTTCTATTAAAATCTTATCCTAATGCTTTTCCAGAATCCCAAGCTATATGAAATTAGAAAATCTAATTCTACACTACTCAAATGTAGAAATTGGAATTTATTGCTGAAGCAGAGTAAATATCAACTCTAAAACACAGAGGAAGATTTAAGCTTTTCTAATTACAGACACAAGCTTAAACACTAGCAAGAAAAATATATGAAACTCAAAACCAGTGTTGCCTATTAGCAAAAGCACTGCTACAGTTTGTAGTTATTGAACATTCCAGTTTAAGCCTGACAAAATGTAATCTTAAGTATTATCTGAGACCTGACCAGTTCTTCTAGGTTTTTGGTTTTTTTTTTTAATTCATGATTTTGTTTTAAATTTTTTACTGTACTTTATATTTTAATTGTGAAAAGTCGTTTCACAAGCAGGATAAAATTTTTGTCATCATCAGCTTCTCAGTGCTCCAGGTATATGTTCAGCTAGATGAGCTGTAGCCTTATACTGTGTTGCAGGATGCTCTTTTGGCAAGGAGAAGCAGAATAAATTACTTTTAGGGTTTCTAGCTGGCAGCATTATTGGCTATATAAGAATGCAGGGTGGTTTTCTAAGGCAGGGCAGTTATTTTAAGAAAAACAAACTCCTCTCTCTATGGTTTTACTCTCTTCAACAAATTTCAGAAATGTTGATGTTGCTCAGTATAATCAAAACATCAGCAAGATTCTTAGGATTTTTAAATGAAGACAAAATTTCAATCTTATTTTAATTCAAGTCAGCAACCTGTTAGCACAATGGGTCATTGACTTTTCAAAACCCTTTCTCCCTGAAGTAAGGGAAAACATAAGAGACAACAGAAGGGTTTGCAGGGTCAAGCAGCTTCTAAAAAAATTTCCAGACAGGATTAGACAGGAAGAGATTTGACAGCTCCGCAATTTATAGCCATTAAAATGCAAGGTATTATTTAGATCTTTGTTGACCAGAAGGAGATGATTCAGACAGGGAATCATGACTTCTGTCCTAGTCAAACATGTAGAGATGAAGACTTAGACAAACTTTCCAGTAGAAAAACATAGTTTTGGCAAAGATTTCCATTCCTCTCTCTCTATCTCAGAACAAATAGGTAAAACCACTGTACAGGAGAAGACTCTGAAATTCCTCTAAAAATTATTTGAAAGATTTCATTAGAGCTGTGCAATAATGTTTTTCCTGTAGAGAATTACGCTTCTCACATCATAGAATGAATATGATGTTGAAAAGCACAGTATCTTTTATAATGCAGTAGCACTATGATAAACTTTGTATTATTAAATTTTTTTGGTCTTCAGGTATCTTCAAAGAAACTTTGTTCCATGAAAAAAATTCTACCTTTTCTGTTGTTATGAAAATTCCGAGTAGCTCTTAAGGTGACCGGATTCCCAGTTTCCCACGTGCCCAATGCCCTCAAATTCCTAACTCCATTTTCTACACTGTCTTGCTAAGCAAATAACTCTCTTGCCTCTGAAGGCACAAAGCCAACAAGAGAACTTTCTGTACTTTGCAGCAGGGAGGCAGCAAAACCCACTAAACCTGACCACGATTTGACAATGATCTGCTTAGCCCCAAGACCAGATTATGAAGAACAGCTTTCTCTCTGTGCTGACACAGCCTACAAGTGCTCTATTTCTGTATTTTGGTTATTTGGACAACAATCAAGGACAGTGCTTGGACTCCCCAGTGCAGTTACATCCTGGGCCCAGTGCAGGCAGAAGGGTAAGGACAGGTTTCACCACCCAATTTTCATTTAAAAAGGAAGAGTCCGCCAATCCTCAGTCAGCAGGAAGTAATGGCAATGAGCTGGTGACACAGAATGGTATTTTTAATGTTGCTCTGCAAAGGAACAGGCGGGAAGAGCATTGGTATTATCATCCTGACATTAAAGGAATGAGTGAGGAATAGGGAGCTGAAGGAATTAGTCTAAGTGGGAACGTTCTTGCACCATCAGGAAGAGCCAGGACTCAACGTCCGGTCCGTGTTCTCAGGCTGTTTCACTGCCAGGACAATCTATTCAGACTAAAAATAAAAGTACATTTTTATTTCCACCAACAAAAAAGATGTTGCAACTGTTCACCCAAAATTAGTCATCTGTGGTCATTTCTACACCAAAGAATATATTTAGAATCAGAGTGGACATTTTCCCCATCAAAAATGATGCTACAATTCAAGTGGGAATTTGTACTTAGAAAACCCTTATGTCATACTGCTCAGGAGGTTCAGACAGCCTTGAACTCTGGGCTGCAAAGCCTGAGATGGGGGAAGTACAGATGACAATAAAACATTGTCTTGCATTTGAAGCAAGTTAAAACTTTGAGAAATAATCCACTTGCAGGGAAGAAACCCTTCTATTTTATCATCATGTTGATCAATTTTTTTTTGACTGACCATACTGTGAAAGATATTTTCTACTGACATTTGACAGAAGGAAAGAGAAAGTTTTATGACTAAAGAAAGCCAGTAAATCACTTCCCTATTCTTCTGCTGACAATATCTCTCTGTCACTCAGCAAGCCATTTTCCATTATTGCTACCACAGTGATGTAGAATCTCTTTAACTCCTTGAAAAGAATATTCATCATTCATAAATAACCTCTCAGTTGTTTCACTTTATCTCTTACTAAACTTGTTCCCTACAAATTTCCATTTTTCTCAGGATTTGTGAAACTTTCATGTAATTCATTCTTGTTAACAGAAAGATCTGTTAACTTTCTGCATCAAAATGTCAGAGACTGAGGAAAGTTCCTCCTGAGATGAGTTTCCTCAGTTCTTCAGCTCTGACCTTTCAAACTGTGAGGCTCTTTACCCATGATGTCTTTCATGATCTCAGTGACTTTAGTTAAAATGTTCACTTCCAAGGAAAAGGAGTATTGAGCTAGAAAACCAGTTTCCTTTCTTCTATGGGAATGCCTTCAAAAGATCTCCTACTCAGACCTTTCTGTTAACAGCCTATTGACCATTTTTTGATTGCACTCTCTTTTGATACCTTCTGTAAGGGCTGCCTTTGCATAAGTTTCCCCTTACTTTTGGGTTAAACCACAAAGACATTCCTCATAACACCTTCATGCACCAGAAACACCTTTCTTTTCCAGTATCGTGTCTTATCCCAGGTGGAGAATTGGGTCTGAGCTTATTTCCACTCTTGCTACTGACATCATACGATAAATAAGCAGTGATGAATGAGAACAATTTAAAATCACTCTAGCCTGATAGGGAAAGTTCTACCTTCTCACTATTATCCTCTGCACAGAAATAAGGTAAGAGCCTGCTGCTCTGTGTCATTTGAAGCCAAAAGCAGTCCTTCCCTCACTTGGTTTTATGGCATGGAAAAGGTACACACACACAGTTGTCATAGCAAAGCTCCAGGTTAATCAGTTATGTCGAGGATTTGTCCATTCTTTGTTGCACTGATCTTCCCAAAGAGCTTTTACATTTCAGCTTGTGAAAACACACATAGTATTTAACATTTCCCAGATATCCCCTGCACGACAAAGTTGGCTACTTTTTTTGCAAACAAAAGAGGCTCTTAACCTTCTTAACCTTCCAGCAGTTGCTCCTAACAAGCTAGAGTGTCTGTTAAGTACTAAACCCCCAACACATGCTTGAAGAAGTAGCTTTATACCTACTGGTCTACAATCTACATTCCCAGTAAACCTCGTTTGGGAAAACTTGAGATCAGAATTCTCAGGGTTTAACCCCTGCTGGCAACTAAGTACCACACGGCTTCTCACTCAGTCCTCTGTCAATGGGACGGGGAGAGAATCAAAAGAGTAAAGGTAGAAAAATTCATGGGTTGTGATAAAGACACTTTGACCTGTAAAGCAAAAGCCATGCACATAAGCAAAGCAAAACAAGGAATTCATTGCTGCTTCCCATCAGCAGATGGTCACTCATCTCCAGGAGACCAGGGCTCCATTACATGTAACGATTACTTGGAAAGACACACAACATCACTCCCAACATCCCATTCCTTTTTCCCCAGCTGTACATACTGAGCAAGGTGCCACATGGTCTGGAATATCCCTCTGGTCAGTTGAGGTCAGCTATCCTGGCTGTGTCCCCTCCCAGCTCCTCACTGATGGGGAGCAGAAAAGGCCCTGACTCTGTGTAAGCATTGCTCAGCAGTAACAAAAACATCTTTATTATCAACACTGTTTCAGCACAAATCCAAAATACAGCTCCATACCAGCTACCTTGAAGAAAACTCTGCCTCAGCCAAAACCAGCACAAGGAGTTTGCATTGCCATCCTCTCCTTAAGCACTCTTGATGGATCTTACTTCCATGGCCTTTCCAAACCATCTGTATTTTTGGCCTTCAAAACACAGTCTACATAGCACATAATTATATTGCTGACACTGCCTTCAAAGTTATTTTTGTTCAGATCTTCTACATTATTCCATTTGGCCTTCAAGTTCTTGTCCTGACTGAAAACATCATTCACTATCCTTTTCCTGAATGACAATATTTTATTCCAAGCCCATCACTGTGCACATTCAGTTAGGGGAAGATTCTTCCTCATGTTCATTACTTTGCTTTTATTAACATAGAATTATTTTGCCACTTTCACGTTCTGAAATTCTAAAGGATGGCGAAGTCCTCCTGCTCCTGTATCTAGTCTTGATTCTGTCTTTCCACTCACCCCTTTTCCCTAAAATTATGAACACACGTTTTGCACAAACTGATTTCTTTTCAAACCATCTCTCACAATGTGTGCACAATCAGTGACAGCTTAGTTACTACAGAAACCTCTGGCTAAAACTAACTAAAAGCATTTTTTTAGGCAACTAGCTGTACCACAGTATCCAGGTCATTTTCCTTCACAAATACATACATTTGCTTGTATAAAAATGAAGACTTGCAACTTCTCCCCAAAAGGACACATTAAAATGAACAGACATACAATTTGGATAACAAGTAGCAGCTATTTTCCACAGGCTTGTGGTTTTAAAACTGCAATCAGTAGTTCAATAATTTTACATTTTCTTTCTTTTTTAAATCTTGGTCAAACATCCCCAATATAGGCACTTGCCACTCAACCTTTTTAGAACTTTATTGGTTCCCTTTCAGGAAGGGAGAGGTAGACCCTCTTTTACCTCCCTTTTCCAGTAAAAGAAGCCTGCTTTTTCCACTTCCAGTAAGAACAGCCTGATCTTTATCAAATCATAAAAAGCTGTGTAGGAGTGAAAAAGCAGAAAAAATAAGGAAGAGGGCAAAGTAAATTAAAAACAGCTAAGTATGCATGCCATAGAAAAGAAAAGCAATATAAGTTTAAATGACTTTCTTGCACTTTGACGGCAACTTTTGACAAGCTTTATATAGAAATCCACTGTGCTTTGGATTTCTGATGGATTGTCTTGGGCTAATTCTGGCTTTGATACTTGACAAGGAGACAGCTTTTTGCAACATTCAAGAAAGGTTTGGTAGAAAGATAAAGATATCACTATGTCCTTGTAGCACTCATAACAAAGATAAGGAGTTTTGAACAGAATCAACCTCTAACCCCTAACAGGATAACCATCCATCTCAGCCCCAGCTGCTGGGCTGAAGCAGGAAGGTTCTACACTGCTGCTTTCACACAGAACTACCCCCACACCCTTAGATCACTTTGACAAATCTATGTCCAGATATACATTCTCACTAATTAGTTTCTTTTTCTCTCATTTTATATGCCTTATTTTTTCCACAGTGCTTGGCTAAACTTGTGAGATTATTTGAAAAGCAATGGGAAGGTCAAGAGGGTGCTGCTGGCATCAGAAGCGGGCTCGCCCACTGATGAGATCTGGGACCCACTCAGAGAGAAATAGGATGTTATACGTAAGGTGGAGAAGGTGACATCTCTAACACAAAAACTACCCCACCACAGTTCCCAAAACATACAGGAAAAGCCATACACAAAATAAGGAAGTTGTTCCCCAGGTACAATTCTTACGGGCTTCCCACCAGACACAAAAACATTTCTTAACTAAGAACACAAATCCTTGAAGTTAACAAGTGTAAAGTTGTAGGATCTGAACTATGGGGGTAAAATTAAAATAATTTCTCACTTATAATTAATTGCATAACAATTGTAAATGGGACAAATCCTGACCTTGTGGTCTGAGCCTGGTCACTGCTATCTTCTTGCCTGTATTCCACACCACTCCTTTAAAAGAACTGGTTCTGTTATGCTCAGATAACCTGAATGCACACCCAGCATAAGGGCTTTGAGGGAATCTTCCTCTCACAGGATGATAATTAGAGTGCTATTAGGCTATGTGGGGAAAGGCTACGGTGGAAAGAGAAGTATTTGGGATTTTTTAGGAGTAAGGGATGGATAGGAGGTGGCAGGAGGGGATTCAGCAGGGGTAGCATATGGGGTTTTTAGGTGGGAAAAATATAGCTATTTGACTCCAGTACACACAAATCTGGATTAAAATTGTTAAGATCATTGAACTGAAGACATCCATAAACATCACTGTATTTAGATTAGGGAGAATATACCTAAATCTCCTTTCTCTTTAGACTAAAAGGATTATCTTAACCCTATGAGCACAGCCATGTGAAAGAGAAAGGCAAGGAAACAAAAGGAAATCTTTGGTGTTTATTGTGTGTTCAGACCCAGAGCCATCAACAGTTCACAGAACAGTAACTGAAGTGAGCAGTACAGGCTTCTGGCTTTCTGATCACCAGAGAAAAAGATAAACACTTAAGAGAAACAAATTATATAAGCAACATGACTGCAGGTAAAGTGATTTGGGAAAGGGCAGCTTTTTCTCTACTCACTGCTGATGAAAGCTGGCAGTCGGCAGCCACAAGCTCTAGGCACTGCCTGGCAGATTTCAGAGAGCTGTGCCCCTGAAGAAACAGCAAACATGTAGTGAGTGACAACAACAATCAGTCAGAAGAAAGCATGTATTACATTTTATCAAATCAGAGTGTGCTAACCGTTCCAGAGAGCACCTCTAAAATAAAAAATATCCAGAGCATTAAGATAAATACCTCAGAAAGTATTAGTGATAGACATTAAAATGACTCGCAGCACAGAGGCATTTGCTATAGACACAGGCTGCCATGAGACATTTAAGGAGAAAGTTAAAATTAAAAAAAATATATAGCTATGTCAAATAACAATACTTCTGGTCTTAGAGGCAGCAACAGAAGTGCTAGTGACAGTGAGCATCCACCAGATTTGCAAGGATCTCTGCCTTTCTTTGTCAGAGCCCATGTGCACGCGCACATCAGTGCTTCTGTCTGAAGACGGCACTGAGTTGAGAGCAGCTGAGCTCAGCACCTTCTCCTATTTTAGAGTGCATTCCAGGTAATGAGGCAGGGCCAGTCAAGCAGTATAAACTGAGGGTTTTTACTCTTAGCGTCAACTCCAAAAAGCTCTTTCCAGAAATGGTCATCTAGTTCTTAAATAAAAAGGACATATCCTTTATCAATGCTCTGGGAAGCCAGTAAATGCATTTATGTTAGAGAGACTATATAGGGAATTAACAGGAGGTCTGCAAGCCTGTCTGGTTCTGCCATAGATCTCAGTACAATACATTTGTAGCTGTGAGAAACAGAAGCAAGAAACCAAAACAGCAGAGAGAAAACAGCAACAATTTCTGCACCTGGTATTTTTCTAAATGCTTAGAATTCTTAGAAATAGATAACCAAGAAGAGTATGTTATAGTTAAATAATAGCCAATGAATCTATTGTAGTAGTTAAGCAACCAATGGACAAGTAACTTGAATGTTAAACGTACAAAAGTGTATAAAAGACACTGGCTCGTTGGAATAAAGGGAGTGGAGAGAAGCACCTTTACTTTGCCTGGAGCAGAGCGTGCATAGGTCATGTTCATCAAAACAGCAACAAGACCATACGCCCATTGTTTCAATGATGGTTTCTTCTTCAGTTCACTTTAAATAAAATAGAATTATTAAATAGTATGGGTTGTAAGGGACTTTTAAAGATCACCTAGTCCAACTCCCCCACAACAAGTGGGGACACCTTGAACTAGATCAGGTTGCTCAAAGCCCCATCCAGCCTGACCTTGAATGCTTGCAGAGGCATCTACCACCTCTTTGAGCAGCATGTTCCAGTGTTTCACCACTTCCCTTGCAAAAATATTATTCTTTGTATCTAGTCTGAATACACCCTCTTTTATTTCAAAGCCATTACCCTTGTCTTATTGCAAGAGGTCCAACTAAAAAAACCTGTCCCCATCTCTCTTATAAGCCCATTTAGGTACTGAAAGGCTGCAATAAAGTTCTTCTCAGAGGCTTCTCTTCTCCAGACTCAACAGCCCCAGCTCTCACAGCTTATCTTCATAGGAGAGGCATTCCATGCCTTTAGTCATTTTCACGGTTATCCTCCGGACCCACTCCAACAGATCCACATCTTTCCCATGCACAGGATCCAGGAGCTGGATGCAGCACTCCAGGTGGGTCTCACCAGAGCAGAGAAGAGAAGCAGAATCCCCTCCCTCACCCTTCTGACCACTTCTGTCTTAATGCAGCTCAAGACACAGTCCCAGCCCCAATGCAGACCCCTGAGGGACACCTCTCTTCACTGAATGACAGTGATGTGATTTTCCCCAAGCTCAGAGAGCTTGTAGGAGGGAACAGATCTGAGCAGTCCAGACAGCATCTCATCAGTGAAGGTGGACTCTAATGATAAATTAATAAACGCTACTCAGGGTTTCTTCAATCACTCTGCAGCATGCCTTTATCCTTTCCCATTTCTCTTTGCTTGGAGTTAGTGAGTTTTGGGCCTTTCTGTAAGTAATTCATAGAGGTCAATTATATTTCTAAAGCTTTTCTAGCCTTATGTACTGTATATGCTATGGCAGTACCTCAGGAAAAAAAAAAAAGCCAAATTTGGAATGCAGCACAAGGGAAGAGGAAAGAGTGAGTGCAGTTTGCAGGAAGGGTGAATGTAGGACAGCTTATGAATAATGGATGCCAAAAGGAATAAACTGAAGAACTGAGACTTGCACAACTCTCCTGGAAAGTTCAGCATTTTCCTTTCTTCCTTTTTACAGCAGGTTGTAATAAATAGCTCCTGTTCAAATACTCATTAAAACAATTTATTTTTCTTCTCTTGAAACCATCTCTTTAAACAGGTACTTTGCAAAACCACAATCTCAGAATATTTTCCTCCAAGCTGGGAGCCAAGAATCAATAGGGATACTCATTGGCATGTTTCCCATTCAGTGGGCATGCAACAGGAACACAATGCATATCCTCATTGTTGTTTCTTATTGTCTTATACCTTAATCTCAGCAGATTTATTCTATGTAACTATAATTGCCAGAAATGGTCTTTCAGTGTGCTACTACATAAAGGTGTTTGAAGGTAAAAGAGCAAGGACGGTAGATTTGTTTACTCAAAAGCACAATCATTTTCAAATTACCACACTCTCTGCCATACTGAGACGAGTGACTTACAGGAAAAGAAGGCAGTTCTCTGCAGGCAGCGCCCCAAAAGTCTGTGCATTTACCAAACAATTTAAGCAGCCATATTCCTAACAAATAAAGTTTGTCTCTTCTCACCCCAAGAACAACTCTCCTATCTCATGGTAAGGCACGTTAGGCCCTGTGGTTAAGTGACAAAGTATTACTTTGTTTTTAATTTCCATTGCTTAAATTCAGAAGCATGGAAGAAGAAACAAACACCACCAAGGGCCAGACAAATCCTCTTAAGGAGGAAAATCCACTGAAATCAGTAGCTAAGCTAATTCCCTCCCATACTCTCAGCTGCAGAAAGACTTGTGAACCTGCTTTTAGAGGAAAGCAATTCAGGGATCCTCCCTCTCCATCCGTGCACCCAGCACACCTCAGATGAGCATGACAGCGGTGCAGACAAGAGGTGCCACCCCAATTGCTGCCAGTAGAGCCTGACCACCCTGGGCTGTTGAGCACCACCACACACTGTTGCTGCTGCCTCATCCTTGGGCCTGCTGCTGTGCTCAGCCCCAGCCCAAATCAGCTCTGCCTTGGTTCACTCCAGGGTTTCTGGTTCAGGGTGCTGTCACAGGGAACGAGGCCAGCAAGTGGGTGAACACCTCCCGTGTTCCAAGTCCTCCTCTAATCCATGGAGAGAAGGTTATTTAAAGATCTTGCTCCTTGGCACGAACTCTGCAGTCCTCTCACCCACCCACCAGCATCACCACCCCAGGGCATGAGCTTTGGGATCATGTCTGAACAGATAGAGAATTAAGTCTTCCTTTCCCCATGAGTTTCTTGGTGCAAATTCCAACTCTTTTTGGCATATAAGAAAGGTTAACTGCAGCTGACAGTATAGTTCTGTTCATCTTGAGTTCTTGGAGTGAATTGAGACATAGGAGAAAGGGTTTTCAGACAAGTTTTTGTTGCTGTTTTTAATTAACACTCAGGTCACCAGCTGTGCTAGTGGATAGTCAAGATTCCCACAGCTTTCATTGGGTCCAATACTGCCAAAACTGTGTATTTCTAAGAGTTCTAAGATCAGGAGATACAAGATTATAAAAGTCAGTTTTATGGGAGAAGGGAACATAAGCATTTAGAACTGTTTGGGAAGAGCTTTTCAACATGTCAGAACAACAAGAAAAGCGAAATTAGACACAATTTGTTTGTGCACTTTGCATTTTATGAAGCAAGAGCTTTCAGATCTGTACTGTTTGCATTTCTCTTACTGTGACAATGCTCTGAAAATTTCCTCAAATCCAAGTGCAGAAAGAGTGGCCCCCTCGTTGGGTCAGAGTACCTCAAAAAATCTCTGCAGCTTCTTTATTCTTCTCACATGGGCATGAACTCTGCTTCCCTGCTAGTGGCTGCTTTCTGTGTCTGATGAACACCCAGACACAGCTCACTTCCACAACTGCACATGAGAAATAGCTCAACCACACAAGTCTAATACAGAGTCACACCTTGAGTTCTAATTCTGTGTATGTCCCTACTGTCCCTGTCTCATTGTAAACAACCACTTAAAAAAAAAAGGAACAGAGGTATTATGGCACTTTGTTCAGTTTCTATAAAGCTCCTATTGACTTTCCTGAGCTCTGGGCCAGTCTTGATTTTGTCAATTTGCAGCCAGTTTCCACAGTCTCCCCCCTCTTGCCTCCAAACTTAGCTGTAAGGAAATGACTTTTCTCTTCTTTGCTTTAAACTTTTAAGCTTTGAACCCCACCTTCTCCTAACACCTTTTCTGCTTCTCCAGCAAGAAAATATTGCCCTCATCCAGCCTCTTCAAAGATTCCTGCAGTTTTAGTGAGTAACACTGGTGCAGAGCAAAGGCAGCTTTCCCTTTTGAACCAGATTTTCAGACCATGTTCCTCACTACAACTCAACACAAAGGTGTGATTAAAGTTAATTTCAAGCAGTACCAGTAAAAGCAGCACTTTTCTCAGTACTGAAAACACCTCATTTCTCCTGCAGAAATGGACTCCGTTTGCTCTGCACCTCAACACTTAACTACTTTTAGCATCTACAGATCAATTAGTCACATACCTCCACAGATTCAATTTCCACCCAAACACATGTTCAGTTACTCATCAATGAACACATTTAAAGAGAACACGGCATAGGCTGTGTTCTGTTTAAAAACATGCCAGTTAACTCTCAATTTAACAAGCATTTGATTCAAACTGCTTTCCAATTGTCAGCTCTTATAGAGCTTTCAGACACAGTCTGAACTTTATCTGAACAGGTTTGTGTGGGCTTCATCTTGCCTAAGCCTCAGACTGCTTGCATTACTTCCTAAGCTTCAAAGAACCAGCACTAGTTTAAAATAAAGCCCTTCCATGAGGACAAGCTTTGTATTTAAGAGCAGACACCTTTTTCTTTTTCATTGTGTATCTTATTTTTTTCTTTTAGTTTGAAAAATAAAAAAGAGCCTGGTTCAGGTTCAACTTTTTATTTTGTTTGATACCTTGGCCCTCACCAGCACAGATATAGTGGCTAGAAACAGTGTAATAACTTTCAGTGACATTTAAAAGCACATTTCTGTGAGTACTAGGTGGTTTAAATGCAGGAAGTAGAGGTGGTTTAAAACAAATATTTTCGGTTTTCCCCAGAAAATCTTTCCAAATTGCAACAAGCATAAAAGAAATAGGCACTACAGAAGTGTAACAGATCCTAAAGGAACAGTTATAACCACCTTCTGAAACTGTAGATAGTATAATCCTCTTTCTATAACTTTTCCTTAAACTGCCAAATAGACTGGAGGGAATAATTACAGCCCAGAAATTTTCAGCGCTGGCACCAGAATGCTAAATTTTACATGACAGAATGAAACTTGTTATAAATTAGCGTATTTCCAACTCCTACTGAGCTTTTCTATGAGAACAGGTAAGCTTAAAAGTAATAGTTTTTTCAATTTTTCTAAGGAGACCAAAAACACACTTATCATAAAGAATAAAATATCAGACATATACAATTCTGTGCTTTTCTTTTCCTCATACGGCATTCCCATCAGAATTAATCTGAAAAGGTAAATGCTCCAGCACTTCACAGGTGCAATGTGCTGCTCATCCACTGTATTGGTCTGTCCAGTGAAGAAAGGCTCAGCTTCCAGCTCTGATCCCATGAAAGACACCGCAGGGTTCAACAGCCAAAACTTTCAGCAGGGACAGGGTTGGTGTGATCCCCAGAGAAAATTTAATTTCTCAGACAGGCACAGCTATGCACTTCCAGCTGGGAAAGTATTTCCTGACACAGCCCAGCCTAAATATTTGACTTAATCTTCTATGAAATCTACAAAGAAGTGGTGCATTAAGGTTTCAGTTTAGCTTTGGGGAGGAGATCAATGCCATTCAATCCCAAAACTGTTTCTTGCATAACTTCAGAACAACTGCTGAAGCAGTTCTGCCACTCAGAAGCAGAAAGCTGAGCCAACTCAGTCAAGCAGATGCCTACTCTGTTCTCTAGGGGGGATTTCATTACCTTCATTAAGGAAACACTTCCCACTAGTGAGTTGCATGATGCAATTACATCTGTTGTATATAAAGCAGGGGGGATGTTCTTTCATCTTCCTCTTGGGTCATTCTCTCCCCAAAAACAAATCCCAAACTTAATTCTGTACTGATAGAAACTTAACACCAAAGACAGGTAGAAACACATTCTCCAGCACTTTCAAAGGTGTCCCTGTTTGAGGACACTTTAGTTTAAAAAGCATCTTTCACATCTTATACTGGATGTTCAGTGACACCAAAAAAACCTTCAGCTGGGAAGGAAGCAGCAGTGCGCTAAGAACAGCATGAGGAAAGCTTCCCTTAAAAGGAGTAGGAACTCCCATAGACTTTAGGTCAGCAAATTTCAGAGGAGCAAAGAGGAGCATCTGACATAAAATTTGAATCCCATTATCTCTAACGTCCACTTTCCTTTTTAATCTATACCCAACTGCCTAAACTGTTGAGCAGACACCAAAAAAATCTTAGACAATTTCAACTCAATCTACTGTCCTTTAAGGACATTGTTTAGCTTGATTTCAGGCACTTCGCTTGCAGTGGAAAGGTCAAACTCTCTAGTGATAGAATTACTTCTGGTGTGTGGAGATCCACACACTTCACTGGAAAAATTTAAGTGAAGCGAAGTAGACATAAGAACAGCTATATGCCTAGTGAGTCTAGGCTTC
The DNA here is from genome assembly GCA_013398115.1 of Falcunculus frontatus. Lineage (NCBI taxonomy): Eukaryota > Metazoa > Chordata > Aves > Passeriformes > Falcunculus > Falcunculus frontatus. Next base: position 499,468 of record VZRV01008191.1, on the reverse strand, counting down.
TGAAATGTGTCTCTAACCCAGCCATTGGCAGCAGCAGAAAACACAAGTGCTGACTGCTTAGTAACAGTTAAAACTATCATTTTTCAAGACTTTTGAAAGAAAATGCTTGATCAGAATGGCCAAGTATTTGGTACGACATCCCCCATAACATCTCAAGAATTTGTAGATCAAGTACCGATACCTCGTTGCTTCAGCAGTCACTGAGGCTCCGCCATCTGTTTAGACCATCCCAAGACCTGAAGCTCCCATCATGAACCAGTTTTTGCAGTACCTGAGAGAGAAGCCTAGGAAGGCCATTTACCAACACCATTTCAGGTGGGTTTCACAACATCAGTTTCTACAGATGCAGGTAAAGTTGTGGTATGCAGCAAGTATTACACGGCTCAAAGCTTCAGCTGGGAGCTGCACGGCTGTGCTCTGGCTTGGCTCTTCCTCATGAAACTTCTCCAGTTGCAGAGTGCAGCTGAGCTGTGCTGACACTGGGCTGGTCCTTTTCGGCCTTCCCCCAAAGGGTGTTCATGTAGGTCAAATGCACCAACTTTCAGAATGATACAGAGGCATTGCAAAGCACATGTTTCTGATCATCCAAAGCTGTTTTGATGTCCTTCATTCTTGTGAGCCCTGCCTTGCTGCCCTATACATTTGGATCAACTCCTACAGGTATCTGAAATTCTGCTGCCTTAAGACACATGCAAATTAACCTGAGACACCTGAGCAAAATTAGCTGTGGCAGCAGGAAAGCAGCAGATGAACAGCAATTTACAGAGTCCCTGAACCAGCAAATTGCTGTCTGTTGAGCACTTTGTCCATGATGGATACCACAGCTTCATTAAGAAGCCACATGCTCCAGTCTTGTTTCACAGCACAGGGTTCCTCTCCTTGAGCTCTAATTAAACTCACATCAGTCTACAGCTCAAACAGCTGTGGTAAATGGGGTTGTGCTCAAGTTACCAGGCTTCTGTTGGCTACTGAGGCTTCCCTTCCCTTGTTAAATGCTTAATGCTGCCCAGCACTTTTTCCCCTTATTAAAATATTAGATGAGTAACTGTTCAGAAGATTTGGGATTCATTACGCAGCAAAGGCTTAAGAATCTCAAATAGCTCACCAAAACCTAACTGCAACTTTCTCATAAGCTCCAAATCAATGTTTTACACCTTCTGTTAATCTTCTCAGAGCAGTCCCCTGCAATAAGTTTGAAGGCATCTAACATAATATTAGCTTGCAACAAGTAACGAGAAAAATGCACCCACTTCTTCCTGCAGTGTGAGTTTTGGGTCCTTCTTTTGTGAGGGGAGGACAATCCAAGCAGGCAGATTGCTATTGCACAGATGGCCTGAACACAAAGACACAGCAAGAAAGTGACACAAGTTGTCCACTTGAAATTGCAGCAAGCAGCACAAAGCTGTCGTGCCATTTACCCTTCCCAGTAGCTGTAAAAAATACAATCCAGAAGAAGGATTTTACACTTAAAGCTATCTCATCAAGGTCTCCCCACAAGCAGGGGATTCTGCCTGATGTTGCCACCCATTCCTGGTGTTTCTCAGCAAGACACAAGCAAATTTCTTCACAGGGAGTGCTCCTGATAAACATGGGAGTGACCAATCCAGGGCAGTGTCTCATCTGTCCATGCCTTCATTCTATATCACAGATCAAAGCTTCATTCCTTGTGGTCTCCAGACTTCACAGGATCATGAACATCACTGCTGTGGTGCCTGCACCACACTACACATTTTTTAGCAAATTTCCCATGTCTTCAAGCAATAACAGAACTTTGCAAGACCTTTACTGGACAACCAGTAAAACCAGAAATGTGGACAGAGTCTGATCCAGATGGTCATGGATGCTTTCCTTGGTTTGCTAGGTCAGGCAGCTTTGTTTCCTTTAATGTTTCCTATCTTGGCAATTCAAAAAACAAAAAAAAAAAAAAAAAAAAAAAAAAAAAAAAAAAAAAAAAAAAAAAATCAATGGAAGTAGTTTAGAGAGCTGTAGAAATGATGCATAAAATTCTGCCCATCCGTGGAGATGTTATAGCATGCTTTTCTGCAGCAACACTAACATACCAAATGTAAGTCAACAGCTGTCAGGCTTAGTTTCAGTAAAACTGTGTGGGGTTTAAAAAATCTTGGTTGCAGACCTTGATCTGCAAGTGGATCTTGTGTAACAGTCAGGCACATTTACTTACTTGAAGATATTTAATTAATCCCACAAATACGAGATAGGTACTTCTCAAAATTATTTCCAAATGAGCCAGTGAACCTTTATGATGCAGAATGTAATTTTCTTTACCATTTTTCTCTGGCAAAGGCAACAGAGATGGGTGCTCAGAAAGAGGAGAGCTATCACTCAGTCCTGTATGAACACAAAAGATAAACCCTGCACCACTATACTTGACAAAAGGCAAAGACAAAAGAATGAGGTCACTATTCAAAGAGCAGAACTTAAACATACAAAGCAAGCTCATTTATTAGACAAGCAATTATTAGAGCAATAAGACAACTTAATGAAGTGCACTGTCCTGTGAGTACACAATTTGCTTCTAAATTATAAGGTCTGTAGTGAGGACATGTTTGCTTAGCCCTTTCCCACCTATTGAGGAGTGTTTCATACACCTGATGCTTTACAAAGGAATAAATAATGGCAATAAATCCATCTGAGAAGAAATTAACTCTATCCCAGCTGAAAAACCAGGACAATGTCATTTCCTATTCTTGTCAGGGTAGAGAAAGCAGGGCAAATAGAGCTTTTATTCTGCCTCCCCACCCCCCAACCCCAAATTCCTGCCATCTACTTGGTTGTCACTCCAGTGGAGGCTGTAATTGTGTCAAGCAGAAAGAAAATATAGAAGACACTCTGTGTTAACCAACTCTAAATCAGTAATTCATCTACTTGGATGTTTGATTGTCCAGTTCCTTCTCACTGAGTGAATGTGTTTGCAAAAGAGCTGCATTAGATGGAACTAATTTAGTTTATTAAAGAAAATGAACATTCAGAATCAGAGCAGAAGTGAAATGCTAGCTTCCATCTCTGATGACTCAAAGTGCTCAGAAAAGCACATATCTACATTAATGCCCATAGACTATGTTTGCCAGTGATTGGCATAATGGAGAATGGGCACTAACCTACGTTCTTAGAGTGGAATCAATAATGATGTGCAAAATTATCATAATAGCATTGCTGAAAATATCTGGAACCTTCACAGTTCCTATGCAAGTTTATGCAGTCCAGAGCAACTATGGGTTATGGCACAGAAAAGGTTAATTTACAACAGGTAGAGTGCACAGGAATAAAAGCCTTTTTTCCTAATAATATTGTCTGCATAAGCTCCACACTTCCATTTAGCTGCCCTTACAAGTATCTTGAAACACTTCAGTTTTAAGTAGGACATCGTGTTTTATAAGACCAAAGTGTTTTGTTTTTTTAAAAAGATCAATGAAACAACAAAACACCCAGACACGGCCAAACAACAGCTTCAGTAAACAGACTTAAGTAAAATCTCTGAACTGTAGAAACACGTCAAAAAGCGTATAAGGAATTTTGTTTGTAAACATTTTAATCATACCACAGAAATCTACTCAAGAGTATCGTTACTGGAGTCCAAGTTCAACTAATATATGAGCTTGGTTCTGTGCATTCCTCCCCACAAGCCTGACACAGCCCATTAACCATCTAATACATTAGAAACAGTTTTCTTGTACCTAGCTAAAGCAACAGTGTGTTTTGACTTGAAATGAGTTTGTTCTGTACTCACTTTTAAACATACCAGAAGATTGAATGAGCTCTGAGAAAAGTGGTAATTTTAGCACAGCCACTCAAGACAAATACAACTAAAATTAAATGCCCTTGCCAGAAATTTTTGGTACACTCAGATGAAAGCAGCAAGTAATGTCTGTATTACTACCATTAATTTCATATCACTTCTCGTTGCTGGTCACAATTTCTATTTAGCAGCAAGGCCACAGTGTCAGTACGAGAAAAACGGGGCCCTGGGAGGCACAGCAAGTCCTCAGTAAATATCTTCTTGTGATGCACATCCGCCTTGGGGTTTTGTACTAGTATGTTCTTCACAAAGACAATTCTATGATTTTCAAGAATGTGTTTTTCTGTGAATTGTACAAGCTGTTTGCTGTCAGAACTGTCCCTTAATAAAATACAAGAAACATTCCAATGCTCAGACCAAACCTCTAATCTCTGCACAAGCCTCAGGAGCAGCCATTCCATTAACATCTTCATCCCAATCTTTAAGTCAGATGTGCAAAGACATTTGAATCCTTTTAGTGGCACACATGCCAGAGAAGTAAGCACTTTCAGATATATAAAGTTTTGAACCATCTTTTCATCTCAACAAGGAAACAGCACCAAGTAGGAAAATTCATGTTCATAAACCTTGAGTGAAATATGTGATCAAATGCTCAAAAAAAAAATCACTTGTGGTAGTCAGTCATTCTGACTCACATTGTCAGCTCTTTCAATTCCATTTGATTTGGCTTATAAAGAATCTCACCAAGATTACTGCATCTAGAAGCCCACATTCTGATTAGACCATATGTTAGAAGCAAAAAAAAAAACCAAATCAAAGTCACAAAAATCTTACCTTTTAGACCTTTTAGTCCTCCTAGAAAGTTGTTTGAATCATTACTGCAAAAAAAAAAGTTATGCCTTATTCTCAGTCTGTTAAATAAGTGACCTGTGAAGTGTGAGTTAGAGACAGTGTTGGCAAACAAAGACAGACTGTTAGTTTTCATCTTCTTTTAATTTTCACACACTAAGTGATGCCACTTCAGGGAGGAAACACAGAACAGAAATATTACTAGGTTGGAACTTTTTAACATAATAATTCACTTCAAATAGAGCCTAGCACAAGGGTGGCTGCTGCTTTCAGCTGAAGGAGCACTAGAGTAATTCCTAGCTGTTTTCACTAGATACAGAGAAAATCAGCATTAAGCTATGAGCATGCAAACTAATGATAAAATGGATTAACTCGTAAAAGGCTCATTTCTGCAAAATCATGTTTGTCGCTGAACTCCTTGTGTGTCTGCAAGTCTCATCTCACCTTCATACCTAACAACTTCAGGCTTTTCCTCCCTGCAGCAAAGAGGAAGAGGACAAAAGTTTTGGCCTTATGTTATTCACTTCTTTCATCTGTTACTGTGCCAGCTACGGATTTATTCCTTGTCTTTTTACTGCAGTCTCAAAGCACACCACAGCTACTAAAAATACACCATTTTGCCAAAACAACCACAGAACTGATGACATGGTTATAAAGCTGCAGGAACTAGGAACTGAATCCAGACGTCCTAGATTTTGCTTCTAAGAATACCTCTGTTTTCCTTTACATCTGGGCTTTTTTCCTCATCATCACTAATACTGCAGCCTTACCATCTTCTCTTTAAAGCTGCCATATCTGAGAGAAGAAGAGGTTCCAGGATCAGGCATCTCTTAACAGTCCAGAGTGAACTGCAACTATTCTTTCAAGCCACCTTAGGACACAGGTTAGAATCCAGAAGAGCAATAGAGCTGAAGTGACACAAACATTTTGACAAAGTCTCAACATCAACCACTACACAGCAGATTTATCTCACATCGACCAAGAAATGCAGCATGGCTGACAGCTTCAAGTAACAGGATGAAGCACTAAACTCTTCATCTGCTTCCCTAAAAAGCTGCAGTAGGACTGTAAGTTGAAACTCTTCAGATTCAAAAATATCCTGCAAGGCCCACACATCACATGCCTTCTGGGGACTACTGCTAGAATTAAGAATTTGAGCTCATGGTCAAAGGCACAAAACCTCCAGATCTAGAGAGGGTGAAGAAAGTTCATAATGCTTTTGCCAAGCCTGAGCATATTCTAGAGCTCCAATGCTAGCACAGAAAGTGAAGTCAGTGATCCTGATGCCACCTGCTCTTGGTCAGGTTTGAGACCTTTGGTGTTCTGCAACTTGACCAGTTTTGTTCAGTAAAACTGATTTTTTTCTGCTACTACATGCTCACAGTGCCTAAAAGGAATGTTCCCCCAGAACACTTACGATGGCACAGATGTTTCACAATTGTTTCCAGTTTGGGGGTAAAACTGATTAAAGAGATCCATTGCCATTCTCTTCTTGCAAAAACTGATGGGAAATGACTAATTCAGGGTTGCTCTGCCTCTGTTCCAGATAACATCCATGTGACCCATATCTGGCACATCACATAGTTATGTCTTCTACAGCTGTGAACATTCGAACAGAGCAGAATGTGAACATGTGTGGCCAAAGTGAGGGGGGAAAAAAGCCCCAAGGGTGCCATAGCCCTTAGCTTGTTATTATGAGAACATCATGAAAATGAGTAGTGAAAGCCCCGCAAGAGAGATGGGGCTCCCAAATAAAAGATACACTAATGCAGGGAACCCAAGGCTAACTCCAGCTGACCTGGCCCCAGAATGGGAAGCAGCAGGCCAGTGTGTCCTCTGCAGCCTGTCACCAACACTTGGACATCATCTCACCATTGCCAGAGAAGCAATTTGGCAGGCTACCCTTACCATGCATTTGTTATCATCTGCCACCTGCAGATCATCCCTCCCTTCCACTGATGCTCACTAAAAGTTTTCCTAGTCCTGACTAACACAGCTGCTACCAGGGGTTTGAGCTGTCTTTGCTCTATTCAGCCCTCACTGAGAGTCCTACCAGCTGTGGAGATGGTAGCTCCAAGACCACTGCTAGGGGTACATTTTTTTTTAACCAGTTGAGTTTGAATCATTAAAGAAAAATACTCTCCTACATGATGCAGAATAAGGAAGTTACAGACTTTTGAGTAGTTAACTCAAATTACTTCTATTTTAATAGCACAACTCGTATACCCCCTTCTAATGTTCACACTAATTTGGCCTCCACTGAAACAATGCTCTTAAGGGTCCTCATTCCATCTCCTGGCTTTATTAGAATTAACCTTTACAAGAAAAGCATGAGCCTTCCTGAAAAAACTTTTTAAAAGGGTGGTGATTTTAATCACCAAACTCCAGCTATCTCAAATGATTAATGTGTACATTACAGGCTAAGTAATATTAAAAATACCTCCTCCCCAAATCCTCCCTAGTAGGCTTACTACTGTCAATAAAAAGAGTAGTGGGGCCCATGATTTAGAACTGTATAGTAAAAAGATGCAGAAAGGGAAAGAAATATCAACTAAGCTTATAACCCATAAAAACCTCTTAGGAAATGAATGAGCATGTCAACTAAACTGTGCTAGAACAAAATTCCAACAGTAAATATAGAAGCTATGTGATAGAGGTGTCAAGCTGCAGGACAATGGCCTTGCTGGGTTATTCCACCCTTTTATCATAGTGATCTTCAGGAGGGCTGACAGCTCTGCAGTTCCTCTGCTTGCACAGTGCTTTAAACTTATGCCCACCTCAAAGACCCTATGGAAAGGTTGGGCACCTTTTAAGATCCTTTTGTTTTAAACCTTGACTTCACACAGCTTCCAAATAGACTAGAAACTTTTTAATATAGGCAATATTCTTTTGGTAGCTGTAACAAATTGACACATAGAAGCCTTTTGCCTTTCATGTAGTGAAAGTTTTTAGGAGCCACTTCAGCACAGATAGAAAAGAAAGTAATATTGATTGAAGCACACCACCCTGCTTTGCAGTTCCATCACAGTTCCCAAATTTGTTCCTTCCACCCATCCCTCCATCAGTTCCTTAAGTCTTACAGGATACTTTGTCTCTGCAGGTCAATACGATTGCTTTGCACTGGGGTAAAGCACGTCTTTAAAGTTCGACAGAACAATCTTTCTTTAAACAGCCTTGAAGACAGACTTATCTTTTCTTCAACTTCTCCCTGCCCAGCTGTTAGGAGCATTGAGTATTTTGAATCCTGAAAGCACAACTCCCTCCACTGGAAGAGGGGGCAACATGAAACAGTATGAAACAGGCACTGAAACCCTGATTACCACTTACTGTCCACTTTTACCTTATGGTGAAGTCATTCAAGAAACAAACTTCTTAACTTGGGTCCAAGAACTTTCTGCAATAGTAAACTAAAGCTTTATAAAGTTAGATTCATGGTTTCCTGTTAACAGCAAGATGACATTTTCAAGGAAGCAATTTGTGGTAAAGACAAGCCTTTGGAAAGCCAGGAACTTCAAATCACAAAATGAGATTTTATTCAGTGAGAACGTTGTCACTGATCTAAAGGATGACTCCATTTCTAGTTCACCTGTGAGAAGCAGCTGGCAAACATCAGAAAAAAAACTTCCCTCACAGCACTTTTGGGTTCCCTTTATCAATTGGTTCCAAGAGAGGGGTCATGGTCATCTTCCTGACAGGTTCTTATACCACACTTTTGTATGACTGAGACTTATCAGGCACATTTCAAATATCAACAAGATGACAGAACTTGAATACCCCTGTGTCTATAACAGAAACTCTCAATTATCTAGAAACATTCATGGCACAGTTCTGGTAATTAGTTTGAAAAAGTTACAGCATAGCTGTGGATGTTCCAGGAAGAGATGTAGAGAGCCAGAACTGCCAGATGGATTATTTTCTGCAAGTTATTTATTCAGCATACCATCTCAGAAAATTCAGATAGAATGTAACACAATAGGGCAGTGTAACAATTATTCTAAATCTGTGTAGTTTAAAAGAAATTACTTCCCTTTTGTAGCTCTACTGAGCCATCAGCACGCTTCTATAACTGAGTTATGGTAAAATTTACTTTTTACTTCTCTAGCAAATTCTATCAGACAGTTCTTTTCAGAATAAAGTAGAAAAAAGTTTCAGAACTTTAAGGCTTATTCAGTCCTCAGAATTTTCTTTAAGAGGTTAGAAGGAAAGATGCATTGTGTTCTCATTCTATGTACAGCTTTTCAAAAAAATCCGGCCTTTACCTACTAAGCAAATGAGATAGGAAAGAGGTTTTACATGCTGGAACAGCCACATGGTACATCCAAATCTACCAGTGAAAGTTACATCAAATTCATCTGTTCCCAAAATGAATGGACATTTTTAGTCCAGTGTAGTTCTCCTTGTATGTCCAGACAGCTCTCCTGGAGCAAATTTTCCATTTCAAAGAGAGCAAAGTGGTACAAGGCACCAGTGCCTTTGAAGCATCACAGTCTTAATATAAAGGAAACTCTTCCTATGAGGGAGGTAGATCAAAATAATTTGGTCGTATAAGTCATTCATTTAGTCATATTTAGTTGTTCTTATATTGAGCACATGTAGAAGGTCAGTATAAGAAGGTGAAGTCCTACCCTGCTGTTTGAGTGGTCTGACAGCCATTGCACATTGTCAGTAGCAGAATCTCTGCCAGTCGTGCTTCAGCCATTCCAGATGCAGCATTGTGTGTTACATAGGTGGCCAGAGTGCAATATACCCTCAGCTCCATAAACTCTCCAATGGCACTGCTAAACCAGGCATAGGGACACAAAACCAGTGTTGTAGTTATACCACTCACATTGTTAACATTGCTCCTGGTTGAAATAGCTTTGAGATTTTATACGTTATGTCCAGCCTGCAATATCTGAAATTGTGTTGATATAAAAATTCAGGCCAGTCACCTGTTTCCAGGAGCGTGGCAAGGCAGGGTGGTGACATTCAAGATACCAAATATTTTCAAAAAATAAAATCAGTCGTGACTTCACATTATAAGTAGCAATTACCATAACTTTTTTCCCCCCTAAGTGTGCTACAATACATTTTTAAGGGCTTAGAAAAAAAATGAAGTTTTTGAAAAAAGCCTAGTGCAAACTTAAAGCAAGGTGTGGTGGATTAGGTGATATACCTCGGGATAACAGCAAGATTATACCAGTGATTCTTTTTGGCGTGGTTTAAATCAGGGTTCCAACAGCCAATTAATCTCCTGCCTTGATTTATCCTTAGATAAAAGGATAGGATTACCTTATTTGTGCTGAACAAATCCCTAGCTACTAACTTCAGAGGGAATTCCTCCGTAACAGAACTGAATCCCAGACTGCTACCACTGGAAGCCCATGTAACCCAACTATGTGCACGTTGACTTTTACAGCAGCAAGAAGTACCACAAAGCCTTTTAGGATTCAATTCCTCTTCCTATGTTAATTTGTTAGGTATCTAAATTAAATAACTTAAATAATAAAGACTATAATTATAATAAATAACTTAAATAATCCAGATTCTTTCCATAATCTATGGAAATAGAAAATGCACCTTGAGAGAAATTTGTTCCGTTCCAAGTCTTTCTGGAGGTGTCACTTGGTATCTATTGAATACAGAGGGAGCTTGGGCACTACATCCAAATAAAGTAGACCTCAACATTTGAAGTTTCTTGACATTTCATTAGTGCTGCAATTACTTTGAAACTGATTTTACCTTCCAGTATGAAAGTAGTTTGCTTGGCATACACAGACAATGTGTATAAAAATGATTTAATTCCTATGGCTGTTAGTGGATAGATTAACAATAAATATCCAAAGAGGGGAAAAAACCTCCCAACTAGAAAAAAAGCAAAATGTTATTATATTCTAAAAATCTTCTCTGTTTCATGTCTCTGAAGGTTGACATTAGATTGCTTCCCTACAGTTTTCTTATTTGCATGCTCCTAATGAGAAATTGCAAGCCATTTCTTTAGCTGGGTTTCTAATGAACCTGATTTGTTTCAGTCTGCCGCCTCTATACAATTTTATCCCAAACTCTAAATGTCAAGTGCCACTCCCATCCCTCACCTGTGTTCCTAAAAACCTAGTCAACTCACCCTCCGGGAGAAAGGAAAATGCTAACAACTAAAATTACAAATACTTCATTGTCTTATTACAATATGCTTATTTACATAAATACCCTCTCTTCATCTTATTGGATCAGCCTGACAAAAACAGAATTTGCATTTAAATAGTATGACTATAATTGACATCAAGTACCTGCACTTATTTTCATACTCTTATATCCACATATAAGAGGCGGGGAAAACCTTTTTCTACTCAGAGAACAAAAGATTCAGATGAGATAATAAGCAGAGCAATTTCTCAAATTTTATTTTTTAAATTCTCCATAGACCCTGTACTTTTCCCAACTATAAAGTTTGATAGTTGAAGAAGCAGCAGAGAAAAATCAGACTTGATCTACTCAAGGAGAAATTGAACCAGCTTGGATGATGTAACAAAGAAGAGTCACTTTTAGATAACATCTGAGTAGAAACATTCCAGGCAAAAGATACAGCAGATGGAGAACATCAGCCATTGCTTTTGTTTCTTGGGTTTGGATTTCTTTTTCTAATCAGGAAAACTATCAGATCATACACTGGGAAGAATAAGCACAGGTACAAAGCAAAAAGGTTTTGTTATCAGACTGGAAGGAAAGGTTGTCACTTCAAAACATGAAAAGAATGCTGCAGAAAGTCCCTGGAAATTCTTTCAGCACCACTCTGCTGCAGGAAGGGAACTGGGTTGCACCTGAGAGACAAAGTGGGAGAAGTGGTGGTCCTGTTCTCCACTGGGGACAGGGGCCATGGAATGAGAAGTGGAAGAGGTAAAACTGGGACAGGATCCTAGAGCAGATGAATGCCTTCAGGCAGTAATGACCCCTCTGAACAGCAGCTGACTGGAGAGGAGCAGCCCCACTACCTGAAAACATCCCATAGACATAACACAGCAATTAGAAACTGCTTTGTCATCTCAAAAGGAAGCCCAAAACCAGAATCAATCATTGAAAGCTTCATTTCCTGGGGTTCTGGAATACAACACAATCATTGCTTGGATGAAGGAGTATGGTAATTATGGGATACTGACTATGGTTTTATTTGGTGGTGGTTTTCATGCTCTATGGTTCTCTTCTCCACTGCATTTCTCCTCCCTAAAGTCACAGAAGTGTGTCATTGCCACATGACAAAGCTCCTACATGAAATATTTAAATGAGATGATCTGTTAAATCCAAGAAAGTGAAAAAAATTGTAGCAAAATACAGAGGATAAAAGCTTGCAGCAGAGTTGTATGAACACAGCTGAACTGCTCCAGCTAAAGCAGCATTTTCAAGGCAGTGGCCAGAAAGCAACAATAAGCTCACTGTCTTGGGGTGACTTTATGATGTGTATCCCCCATCATCGCTCTATGCCCGGATATGATTCCTGTGCCTCTCTGTGCCTTTAAACTGAGCCCAAGAGAGGGAAGAGAAAGAAAAAAAGGCCAGATGAACTTTTTCAAAGCAGCCTGTGCTCCAAGGTCACCACTCCTCTGCATCTCTCTGCTGTGGGGAGAAGTGTGGAGGAAGCACCCTTCCTGCTTTCCAGCCAGTTTTTTCGGCTCCATTTTTCTTCAGGGAGAGACGGAGAGTTAAACCTTGTTTTTCTGGGACTTCGGATTCTTTTTTTTCCCTTCTCTTCTGGACTGGTTCAGAACATCAGAACATCAGAACCTCACCGGGGGACCTTCCCCCGGCCTGGAGGGGAGCCCCACGCCGACCCAGCTCCGAGGAGGACAGAGACCACACTCACAGAAGGACTCTCAAATCTTTCAGGTTTTCTCTCCACAGCGAGAGATTTCATTATTTAGCATTATTATTCTTTTCCTGTGTGTTTGTTAAATAAATAGTTTTATTCTCTCTTTCACATTCCTCCGAGGAATATTTCTTTCCCGAACCTGGGTGGGGGAGGAGCGGCTATAACCTGCCTTCCTTTGAGGAGACGTTCCTTTTGGACGTTTCCCTGAATTTGGCCCAAACCAGCTCACTCACACAGGACATCCCCCTTCAGACAACAGGATGGCAACTCACTTCCCCTGAAGACAGGATTATCCAGCTATGGGCTGCAAGAGTTCCACAAGAAAGGGAAGGGTTGCTTACTCCCAATTCTCCAATTGTGACTCCAAGCTGCAATAGATTTTAAAATTTTCACATCTTTGGGGTGGAAGGGCAACTCAGAGTAGACAGAGTTCACAGAGGCTGACGCAGATAGGCTGATGTTTGTTGCCTTTACAAAACCCTTCTTTGTGTTGGTCTCAGTGTCATGATAACACAGGCTTGTTGAACTGAGCTAGTGTGATCTATTTGCTCAAATATTTTGTCGCTTGAGGACAGAAGGAGTATCCACGACATTTAAATAGATCCAGCTCACCCCTTGCAATATCAGCAGCATGTGTTTTGTGATTGATTTCTCCTCTCTTTTTATCCCAATTATTAAGAGAAAGAACATTTTTGGAAAATGTCCCCAGAACTTCCGGTCAAATGTGACTGAATATCTTTATCCCAAGGATATCAGGACACTGTATAGCACGAGCTGCTCATCTCTTCTATAAGACACATCAGTTCCAACCTGATGAAGAGCAAACTCCAGCTTCAACTCGTTAATACCACAGAAGTGAATAGCTGTTGACCTGCTCAAGTGAGTCAGTTGAGGCACATCTAAATTTCATAGAGAAACGCTTCTTGCTGATCTGTATGACTCCAGGGACGCTTGAATATGCATAACTAAGGATTAAACTATTAGCAGTATTTTATAGCACTTAATTCACTCTTTTCTCACTCTCCTTCCTTCTGGTTTTTTGCATCCTTAATGTCTAACAGACATGTTTAGTTCCCAGAGAGTAGGAGATCCTTAATATGGCTTTTGTTCCATTTGTAAGTCGTCTTGGCCTTTCCCCCTTCACCTTGCATATGACCATCAAGTATCTGTTTTGTTGTATTCCACTAAGAAACTTCTCTGTTCTTTTGTATCCTTCCAGTCCCCTTTTTTACTCTCCCATCCAAAACTTGTGGGTTTTGTTATCCCACCATCTCTTTCTTCCTGGTGTTGTTTCAGTGCAGTCTTAGACATCAATCACTTATTTTAGAATATTATTTTCACTTTTTTCCTTTGGTTCTATCATCACTGCAATATTCCATGAGGTGAGCACTAGGCATCCAGAAGTGCTGCCAAATTACTTGCCTTCAGCACTGAAAGCTGCTCACACGATCAGAGGCAAGAGCCCCAGAAGCTGCAGGAAGAAGTACTTTTCTGACATTTTGGTGGAAATTTAAAGAACAATAACATCTAGAATAGCTACAGAAGTGAGTTGTGCTGACTAACTCAGTGGCCATTTCACAAGCTCAGGAGAGTTTGCAGGATAAGAAAGATAATTACATTTTTACAGTTTTTCCTAATTTCTACTGCAGATATTTTTATCCTCTATGACAATTTTTGCTGACGTATATCCAGGCAGAAATAGCAGGCTAGAAGCTGCTACAAGTCCTTCTCAAATAGCTACCTGCAAGCAAGAGATTGCTTGGTTATTTTCCCCCTTTCATTTAAAGAGTCAGGCAGCAAAAGAATCCTCGTGCAGACCTGGAGATGCAGTCCCAGCTAAGCCAAGAAGAGAAGTTCAGATAGAATTGGTACTTCTGCCAGTCTGCAATACCATTTTTTGCCTTAGAATGACTAGAGAAGCCAGCAAAATGGGGAAACATGGCAAAACCCTTCAAAGATTATTTAGGAGAATCACACAGTAGAGCTGAGCATGCCATCCCACACCAAGCCAGGTTTGCAATTACATCTTTTCTGTTTAAATGGCAGAACTACATCCTTCAGCAAGCCAGCAGTGCCTGTGAAGCAAGAGGAGCAATGGTGCAGCTCTGGCTGCCTCAGTCACTCTATTTTAGTGCACAGTTTGTCCCTGCCTGTGCCCAGCAGTCTGATTTGGGCAGCTGTTTGTCAGCCCAGTTACCTGGGCCTTCATTCAGCACAGCACCAAAGTACACAATTCTTGCTGTTTTAAGGCCAAGTACAATGAAAGTGATGGACTGCATCTGTACTTAGCATTAGAACTGGTTTTGGTGAAATCAGGGCTGGATGAGCCCTCCATGGAACACACAATGCTGATCAAACATCTGCATGCTCTCGCATTTCTCTGTTCATTCTCTAAACACCAAATTCACCAGGATTGATCAGTTTTTCCCAGAAAAACCCAATCCTTGAGCCCACGCTGCTGCTGACACTCCCAGCCTGAAGCACATTGTAAAGGCATCAGTCTCTCCCTGTTGCCTTCCCTGCTGCCACTAACACCAGGGAAGAAAGTAATTTTATCAGACAGAGCAGCCAGGACAATTATTACTTCAGTCAGGGAAAGCACAGTATTATGTTTTTTCCATCTCTATTATGAAAGAACTCTAAAGCCTTGGAAAAGTCATTATTGACAGACCTGAATAAGTTTGTAAATCTATTATACTGCATATCACCTAGACAACTTGTTTTCTCAGGTTCTGACTTGCATAATCAGTGAAAAACTGGGGCAAGGTGAGGGGATCTGGAGGGAGAAAAAGCCTTTTCTGCCTACTAATTAAATCATAAATAATAGCAGAGAACACAAGATATCAATTTTCTGTCTAGAATCAAATCCCCAGGGGCTGACTACCTCCTTCACTAACCCATCAAACTTCGTCCAGGCAGAGCATAGTTTCTCATTAACTGCTTTGAGTTTTTTGAGGGAAGAAAATCTTTGAAAACAATATATTTAAATGAAGCAGCATTAAAATGCCTTGTTTTGATAATGTTTGACTAGCAAAATTTTTTTAAAATGCTCATTTCAAGTTTCATGATGAATTTGCCCACAAAGACAAATGGCAAAATTTCAAATACGGTGATTTAATTGTCCCATCTTGCAAAATAAAGATTTTTTTTTTTAAATAATACTGCCTTATCCCAGCTCATGATGGATACAGCAATTCAGGAGTACATTTTACGCACACACAAAAGAAAAACATCTGAGTTTTTCCCTTGTGAGCATGGCTGTGACTAGAAGTCAGACCATGGTTTGAGTGGCAGATACCATGACTTTTCCCTCCCACAGTTTTTTGGGAAAGAATGACAACCATTGAGCCTCACGAATGTCTCTTGGACAGGGCAGTGCATTATCCCACAAGACAATGGCAATTCTCCACCCAGCTCAGAGAGAAACTGATGCACTGCTGGTTTATCTAATTCCTTAACTTTTCTGTGTTTTCCTTTATTTCAGCAAGAGATCTAATACTACCTAAAATGGATTCAACATCAACTTTTACTGAGTCATTTTACTTTTATTTGTTTCCTTGCTAAGGCATTTCCACCTCACTCACTGCAAACTCAAACATCTCCCCACACACAATTCTATTTTCAAGGCAGCAAGAAATGTGGGGGGGAAAAAAAGAAGAGACAGGAAGAAGCGATGCTTGCAGAAGTCATCTCTAAAATCAATTTGAGCAGTGCTTCATCTCCTCTCCATTCCCACTGTATTCTATCCCAAGTGTCTCACTTAAACTGTAACTAATGAGCAAAACCAACAAGCTCAGCCAGAAGGCAACACCTGCAGCAGAGCCTCTGCCGTGGTATCAGGTGGCAGAGTTCATCAGTCCCCACGGCCATCCTCACGACTGCAGAGGAAACCACAATCTCCCTTTCCAATTTATTTCTTGCCAGTCAAAGCCTAAGGCCTGTATTTAAATGCTGCACTCTAGATTTACGCACAGATGAAATCCCACCAACTCCAGAGGCAGCTGCTTCATTTCAAACTGAGTGAAAATAACCATGGCAGCAGCTGACAACTGATTAGTCCAGTCCCAGTTGGACGAAGGGAAAGGTCTCTGACTAAACCAAGCTACTCCATAAAACACAGAGGCAGGTCAGCTAAGTGAAAAAAGCAGGTTTGATTGGAAAAATGTAACTGATTCTGTCACTAAGAAATGGGGCATTTTCCTGATGACAAAGCATTACCTAAGAGATCACAAGAGCTTGGTTCAAATCCTGGGTGCATCTTCTTAACATAAGGGCCTCTCCAAATCCTCACCATGGAAGCTTCATCAAAATGTACTCACATTTTCTTAGCTTGGCTTGGATCTTGGTGAGGCTGGAGGAAACTCCAAAACACAGCAGGAAATATTACCCTGGTAGAGAAGCAGCCTAGAGTTACACTAAATTATAACTAAGGGATGATTCCACAGCAACACGGAAACCAATAGACTTCAGTATTTATTTATAAATAAATACAAATTTCTTAAACACAATTTCTGTTTTAGCATTACGAGAGCACTAAATGTACATCAAGGCACTGCCACAAACAATGCCTGCAGCCACATCTCCTGTTTTTACCTACAAGTTTCCTATTTGAAACCCATAGGAATTCAGTCCAAAAGCCCACAAGAAAACATTTTATAACAGTGCTAGAAAATAAGTGAAGTCTGAGAATCACCTAGGCCTTCCTTGGGATCAGCACACTTCAGGGTAGTCAGAAGTAAACCAGATTAGAAACTCAAGCCATGGGCTGGGCCTAGAAACAAGTAATATTTCACAGAAAAAAAAAAAAGGGGGAAAAAAAAAAAAAGCCCGAACATTTATGTCTCCAAGATAGAGGTTGAAAGGGAAAAGCTCCCCACTTATTTTCCCTACTTTGATTTAAAAGGCTTTAGACAATCAGGCTGCCCCTTGAAATGGCCTGTTATTTATCGTTTCCATCAGGTTACACATATCCTTAACATAGTGCTTCTGATAACAGTTCTGCTCTGCCACTCAGAAGAAAAGCCAAAGCACCAAAATAACCAGACATTCTATAAGTCTCAAAAAATGCTCTAGGTTCAGGAAGACAGCAAATATTCAGACTTGGTCCACAATCCTCTGCCTCAATGGCAATTTTTCTAAGGATGGAGAACAGAAGAAATATTTTTCTCCTATTAAATAGGAAAACAAGTAAAAGAAATAACTTCTTAAAAGCATGATTTTAAATTTCTTCAACTTTTTAGCTTTCCTCAGAATCCAGCCAGTAGTTCAAGGAAACAGAACTCTCTGTTCCTACAGTGAGCTACACTGCCAGGTGAGACCAAAACAGACCTAAAGAGCTCTGGAGCACTAATTCAAGCATGGTTCTGTTTATTCCTCCTGGAGGAGGTAAGTATGCTTGTCTACCTTGTGAGGTGATATTAAAGCACTTTGCAGAGTTCTGCAGTGTGCTGCTGTTTTCACAGAAGAGGAAAAGAATGGAGGGACAGCTCAGGGGTACAAGACAGACCCCTGGCTCTTTCTGGGCTTGGGCAGGAGCCCAGCAGCAGCCTCCTGGGGGAGGCAGATAGGAGCCTAGGTGAAAAAGAGCATCAGAACAAGGGAGCAGATGGAGGTCTTGGAAACGGGAAAACACACAAAATGTGCAAAGTATAAATTACTGGGCTGCAGGACACAGGAACAAGGATGCCTGCAGCAGCAGAGCCAAATGCAGGTCCTTCAATGTGCTGAGAGAGCAGTGCCAGTCATCACAGACACAGGAAAATGCTAAAGAGCAAGATACAGATGTCTCCAGGAGTGTTATAACACTGCACAGCACTGACTTGACACAAGAACTTTTTGTCAACTGACACACCAAGATAGACTTATTATTATCTTAAAAGATTCTACTGCACCAGACCCTACTCAGTTTTTCCCCAGACATTTTTCTTTACCTTCAAAACTGACATGTCTTAATCAAAAAACACCTTGTTATCAGTATCACTTTTTTCTTTGCAGTACTTTCTGTTCAAATGTGTCTCAGTCCCCATGTCTCCTGGCTGGGGAATGGGGTTGTGCTCTCCCAAACCTGGCCCAAGGCCTAATCACAACCTTACTTATCTTTCTGCTTCTGTCAGCTCCAGTTAAACAGTAGTTGTAAGTCAGGAAAATGGAAAACACCTGGGAAGAAATTCAGCCTCTATGACCTCTGCCCTACAGACTCCCAGGATGTTCCATGCTGAAAAGAAATACTCTTCTACCACAGTTCTACTCAATAGCCACATCAGCAGGCTACTACCTTTGCAGGAATAATGACCTCAGGACTTGGATGCTCTGTGTAGCTTCCAACTCTGTAGTTTTTGTTGTGACGGGATAAGGATAAAAAAAAAAAATTTGTATTTAATAAAAAAAAAAAATAATTCGACCTAACAAGCTAAGGAATGTTCAAGTTTAGGGTGTAAGGTATTCCTTCTTGGGAAAAGTATGTTTAAGTTACCAAGCATCCCGAGAAACTATGTCAAGAGGATTTTATTGATTAATATAGGTAGAAATCATTCCCAGCTCAGGAAATTCTCTGGACTGAAAAACAGAAGACAGGGGAACACTCAAGGTAATTCATTCCTCCTCCCTAAGCACTCACTTAGACCTTTGCTAGAGTCAGGATGCAGTGCTAGAGGGACCCTTAAAACTGCCATTTATTGATCAGGGCCTGTCATGACAGATCCAATGCAGCTCAGAGAAATGAACTTAAACTTGTCCACCTGAAAAAGTCTTAAAACATAGAGAAAAATAAATGTCACCTTAGCAGTTGACACTAGTGATGAACTTCCAGAAAGAACTCTTCTTTCCCATGGCATTTTGTATTAGAAGCTAAATGGCCTCATGTTTGGGGGATTTAAGTGAAGCAAAAAAGGAGCAGAGAAGCCCAAAAAAGCCACTGTCCTTCTCTTCACTGGTCACCTGCAGAGCTCCACTGCTCAGACAGCTGAAAGTGAGGGATCTCCACAGAGTAGGATTTTACATGTAGACATCCTCAGCCCTACCCTCCCTCCCATACAGCACCCAGTTTGGGTCCAAGGCTGCCAGGGTTTGTAACTACAGGCCCAGAGTGAACACAGAGTGACTGGGATCAGAAGCAGCCTGGTAACATCAACAGTAAGAGGCACAGCACACCAAGAAACCCACAGTTTCTCTCAAGACAGAGGAAAATCAGCAGCCAGTTGTCCTCATTTGAAACCCACAAGGATGAGCCAAAGAAACTCTCCCTAGAAAGTTCTGCAGACTGAAGGGGGTTATTGCCTCAAGAGGGTAGGAGGCTTAGAGTGCATTTTGGGGTTGTAAAAAAACTTACTATGGAGAATTCAGGTGAAGGACGCCAGAATCTATCCAGAAGAAGGAGGATACGAGCAAGTGAGCTATGAAAAAGCTTCAGGAGGGAAATTCGTGTCTTACTAGATATCAAAGAACCATAGAAAAGAACCTCAGGCTGCTCTGGGATCAGCAGAACTTACCTTAAGTTCTATCAGTACAAAAATTCTAGCAGAAAAACATAGTCTAAAATTTTGCCTGGAAAGTAGTTAATTGGAAAGAGTAAATAAAAGCATCAAGTGTCACAGACTGACCTAGAACACTGGGGGTATGAAAACATTTGTTTTGTAGAAGGACTATTATACACTTTAGTCAAGGTTTTCAGAGTTATTTACCCCAAATCCCTTCTTTACAGGTACTCAAGTCATAATTAAATCTCAGTACTGTGTGGAAAAATGTAGGTGCTTTACAATTTTCTGTGTGCACAATTACAATTATTTGTAGACAAAAATGGGAGCTGTGGATATGAATGCAATATTTCAGCATTAAGCTTAATATCAGCAGGCAGGAGAATAATTAGTTAATGGGCATGCAGAGTTTTTAGTAAAAGGATGAAAACATTAATTATTATTTCTTATATTTTAAATTGCTCTAATAGGCAGAGTCCTCCCAGAGTACATCTAAAGATTTATTGCTATTCAGGTTTTGTTTTATACATTGAAATTCAGGCTTGAAATTAGATGTTGCCCAGGGAATTGGTAATGACTATTATTCCCAATTTTTTTCCTTGAGAAGTAAATCCCATATTCTTAAGAAGTAACTCATAAGATACATTAATGATTCTGCACTACAGTTGTCAGCAAATGCACAAATTTGCCTAATTCAGCAGTGATTTCCAAGGCAAGTCTTCATTAAAGTGTCCCTGACCACCACATAAGTATAAACATTGTGCTTATTACAAACTATAGGAATTTTCTTTTGGTACCAGAAATTTACAGGATTGAGCAAATTCAGAGGAAGGCTACTCAAAAACTTAGTTTCATGCAGGGACAGAGCACATGGATCAGCAGCATAGCTTCAGACATGTCAGAGTGACAATAACAGGTTACATGCTTTTCAATGTCAGAAACCATTTTCTGCTTGGGAAGCTTTCATTAACACCAGACATGTGGCAGAAATTAAATGGTGACAATCCAGGGCCAGCAGGAAGTGATCTTTCCAGAGAAACACAAGCAGGAAACTCTCCCATGAGGCATAATGGCTTCACACAACTTCAGGCAAAAGCTGAGCTGCTGGCATTAGAATGGCTCCAAGATTCGAAATGTCATCATGTCCAGCTGCCTGGGAGGGTATGCTAATCCTCAGTGGCATTTGTCAGGAGCGGGGCTGTCCTTCTCACCCAACACCATCCTGGAGCTCACAGGCAGAGCTCACTCCAAGCTCTGAAGCTCCCACACCACCAAGCTGAGCACAGCACCCAACAGGAGCTCTGCTGAGGACACAGCATCACTTGGTGCCCAGAAAGAGCTGAAGCCAAAGCCAAAGCTCTGCCACTCACCAGAGTCACTGTTACCACAAGGCACTTCCCAGAGAGGAGCCTGAGATGCAGCACCCCCTGCCAAGGAAAGGGATTTTTCTGGGAACAGCCCAGATGACCCCTGCCAGGAAATTCAGGTTCCCACTCTGGCCCCTGCTGACGTTCTACAAGGAAAATGATGCTGATTTCCAGAACCATAGCTGCATTTGGAGTACAAACTGTTTTCCATGGCATAGCGCAGCATTCAAAGGCGGAAGGTGCAGGAGTTATGCTCATTATCCAGCTGCCAGAAAAAAAATATTCCCACCAGCAGAGCAAGAAAGGAGCTGTTCAAGACAAGGTACTACATCCATTATTTACATTTTGCATCACCACCAGCCTTATTAGTACATGTATACAAACGGAAGGATTTTTTTTTATCCTCTTTCAGAGGTTATTAAGTATTCCCTACACTATTTCCCATGTGAATCTAGTAAGGTATATAAACAGATACTGATTCATACTTGCTAAAGACTCCACCATTGTCACCTAATTATTGTTTGTGCTAATTAAAATGCTGTATGCAGATAAAGTCAACACTAAATGACACCAGATTGAAAGCATCTAAGCAATTTATCATGTCACTAAAATATGCAGGCATGATTCTCAGCACTAGAACATCTCCTTTCTAATTTAGAGGTGAATTAGGCACTGCTGCAAGTTTGTGACTCAAAGATAATTGCAAGACACTTTTCCTGGCTTCTTGTGTTTTCAATTTGTGATTACTGCAAGAAGTTTAATAGCAGCTGTAATTCTCTGTGCCGCCCCAGAAGTCCCCAAGGGGCAGGCCACAATGCCAGTTTCTCAGAAGCAACCATTACACTTGCTTACTATAAAGATCAGAATGTAAAATAAATTTGAAATAGAATGTAATTAAGAACTCTTTTGCCAAGAACCATTTCCCTTCAGGACATTTTTCAGAAAGTCTGAGTGTTTTGATGAAAACAAGAAAAGACCAATCCCCGGCCAAGTAGCAAGGGCTACCTCTCATGACAATTACTTTCTTAAAAATTAAGAAGCCCCATCAATTGTTTACTCACTGTAGACTAGGCTGAAACACAATGTTTTCTAAGTTGCTTAATGTTGAGTCACATTGCTTAGCCCACAAGAGACAAGTACCTAAATTCCCCATGAGGTAGGTTAAAATAAGGAAAGACAGATAGGCTTTTCAGAACACAGTCCATTGGCCAATTTCTCATACTGAAGGCTGGAAAAAAATAAGAGTCTGCTATTTTGCGTGTTTGTTTTTTCCCAAGTTCTAACTGTAGTGCTAAGCAGACTTGAGCAGGTGCTTCTAGTCACTTCCAGAGGAAAAAGGAAAAAAAAAAAATTCTCTATTTCATGATATGGTTGAGACCAATTAGAAAACAGCAGAAGCAAGACTGCAAGCAAGATGCTGGTACTGCATTTCTGTACATCTGTAACAAACCCATACAGCCGGGATCAAAGTACAGCTGACATCATTTCATCCTATTGCAACTGAAGCCAACAAACAACTTCATTAAAACCAAGGCAGTCACTGTGAGAAAATTCCACCAGAACTCCCTCAGCCCAGACTCAGAAGTCCCTATTGCAGCCTTGTACTGAACACCCAGAACACGAGTCTTAGTGTCAGTGAAATGTGGGGAGCACACCCACACAATCCCTGAATATCTATCCCTTGTATTGAATCCCTCGAGCTTCGAAGCAAGCCAACACAAAGTTCTGGAAGTACCTGGGAAGGGATCTGTCCCCACTGCCTGCACACCCTACTGAGTCAAATTGGGCAGGACTCAATGCTGCACCCAGACACAACAGGACTGTTCCAGTGGTGATCATCTCTCCTCAGACAGAGACGCATTGTCAGGAATAGTCAAAGTATTTTAAATTTCATCCCTGACCATCACAGCAAAACTCCATGCACTCAATGCTGCCAAGTATTAGGAGAGAATTCCTGATCACCTTCCAATGAGTACTTCAGTGACTCTTCATCTTACTCCATCCAACAGAGGCACCACGCTAGCCTGAAATACTTTAATTTCTTTAAAGTACATAACTCCCTTAAGCACACAGCGAGGTTTTGTCGTACATTAAAAACCACATGTCCCAGGGCCCTGCCATCAGAGTATCTCAATAGCAATAGATCACTTGTGAATCAGATGAAAGAGACTAAAAAATGAACAAGCAAAAGCTGCTCTCAAAGTCGAGCAAACACATTTTTAGGGCATGAAAACAAGAAAGGGAATATGGAGTCCCCAGCAGAGGACTACAACAGAATCATATATCAAACACCCCATCAGTGCAGGCAGATCATGAACGCCACTGCCAGCACCACACGCTGCCTCAGCTCTAATCAAGCCCCCTAAAGCATACTTGTATTCAAGCGGATTTTGCATCTCCTCAAAAAACAATCAGCTGCAAGAAAGCTTAAGGGTCCCAAAGACACACAAATCTGGACCATGAATCTGAGGCTTGATGTTATATAAGAGTAATTCCAGATGAGAAACAGAATAGCACAGACTCAAAAAACAAGGAAAGAAGATTAATAGGGCAGGCTATTTTAAAATAAAATAAAAACATTACATAACACAATGGCTTATTTTCATGTTTCTTCACCCCAACCTTCACATCAGCTCAGCAGGTCAGAGCAGAACTCTCATGAGTCGCCTCATGGTCTTTGACAGGGTACATGATACATCCTTAACACAGCACCTTTTACCAGGGGAAAGGAATCCATAATAGTTCACCTGCAAAGGGCTCCAACAGCTTGCAGGCAACTGCCATGTTTGCTTTCAGTATGGTCAGGACTATGTCCCACAACGAAAATGACTGTTCAAGACAAAAATATCCTATACAGCAATGCTGCACCTTGGAATTTAGGAAAAACAGAGGAAACCGACATTTCCCAACACCAAAGCAACAAAGACAATGTGGGTGTTTGTACTGTTCCAGCCAGACTTGCAAGGCATCACTTGTCTTTGGAATGGCCTGAATGCCTGCAGGAATACATATCACCCTAAGAGTATATTTTTTTGTGAGCACTAAGGACGGTTTTGAAACACTGGAGCTTAAAAGTGGATATTTGGACATGTCTGAACAGAATTTGTGCCCAGAATTCCACAGCTACTGCAGGGGCACTCAGTTGAGCCTAACAGTCAGAAGAAACCCATACAGAGTGGCTGCCAGTAAGGCATCATTGTGTTGGGGCTTGAGTTGACTAAATGCATTGGAACAGAGACTCACTATTAAAGGAAGAGCCAACACTGCATTTGGAGATACTCTTGCAGATTATTCTTCTCCCTGTTCAAGCCAGGCCTCGTGGGTCAGCACCAGTAAGTTTTTCACATGCCACTTCATGCCTTACACTCCTTAAAGGAGGAGCATTAAAATACTGCAGAATACTTGTACCTACATTTTAAGAGTAAAATATGGAGTATTCCACTGGAAGGAATAAAAATTTTCATTCCTCCCTCTTTGTGAAAGAGCATGAAGACGATCAGAGGGAAGCAGCTGCATAGATGGTACATAGATAAACCACAACAGGTACAGACCCACAGCATGGGACAAGGAAGGAGAGCTCCAGCATGCTCCTTTACAGAGATCTGGGAGGACACAAACCCCAGCAGCTCTGCAAGCCCCCTCTTGATCACATGTAAATGTCTGCCAAGCTTTCTCTGCAGGTCCAACAGTCACACCCACAGAGATTCACTTCTTCATGCAGCACACTTGTTTATAGGTATTGCTCAGCATTTACCCATTTGCTCAACTTTTCAAAGCTGGATTGCTGAATAAGGTCTTCATCCGGTGAAAGACCATTATTCACACAGCAGTGTTTGTTAGAAACCAAAACACTATATTATTCATACAGTTATTCCATTCAGTCAACCTCACCCTTCCAACACCTCATTTTTCCTACTTAGTCTAGCACAGCATTTTCCTGAAATTGGGCATGAGGCTGAGATTTTTGATTTATTCTTTGAGGCCATTTGATACGTACTAGACTAAAAGGAGCCCTACCACATACACACACAAAAAATAGCCTTATTTTCCTCCACTCTCACTGCATTATCCTTCAACTCTCTGAGGAAGGTCCACTCCCTGCTGAGTAATACACTCCATTTATCACCACCTGCAGAGAACCCTGCATCAGGACTTAGCTCTGTTGCAGCACCCCACTGTCTGCTCTGAAGGTTACAGAGGAGTGCAAATACATGTATTGTACCCACTGTTTAACATAACACCTTTCATCTGTAAATTGCCTGAAAACTCCAGTTGAACCAATATGAAAGATGTCTATTATATTTCCCTAAACTAAAACTTGGGTACAAGTCTTGGCTCCTCATACTTCAGTTAAACAAAAACCTCTGCCTACTCCCATAACCAGCATGCCAATAAAACAAAGGGTTTAGTTGGTTATGAATTATTGATTCACAAGTACATTGACAAGAAAGCAAAGTGTCATTTAACATACAAGAGGGAAAAACAATTAACAGCACAAAATACAAAATTTGTACCTCTATTACACTACAGACTTTCTGTCACTAAATAGATAATCCATCACTAATTAAGCAGTCTGCGCTAAATGAATTCTACCTTCACTTTTTGAAAAGAAGTTTGGTGCATTCTTTGCTCATCATGTCCTGTAAAGCCTAAATTAATCTGTTTTACAGCCCTTACTCTGAAACTAGAATAAGTTCCAGCCTGCCAAGCTCCGGGGACAGAATATGATACAAGGAACTGCGTTGGTCTCCGGGCCAGAATTCATCCTTTATCTTCCAGCATCTTTTGTCTTCCAGGCAAGGTTTTCAATCAAAACTGAAGTACAAATCCAGCAGTTACACCAAGGTATAGTGAAAGTAAGGCTTACATCTTTGGATGGAACAACTTCTGCAGCTCCTGTCACAAACCCCAGCAGAGAGAGTAAAAGGATGTGGGACAGCAAGAAGTTCCTACGATATTCCTGCCATGTGCATTGCAGATACACAATTTTATCCAGTACCTTTATTAAAAAATCCAACTTTTCCTTAAAAAAGCACTGATGCACCCTCCTAAGAGGAGGATTCAAAACATCTAATCCTGGATGACAACCCCCATAGTTTTGGGTAAAGCTCCCAATCTCGTACAGCTGCACTTTGCTAAGATTCAGCACTACTTCAGTGAATCTTGGTATAAACACACTTATTAGAATTGGGTTTTTTTCCAGGGGAAAGCCTCAAGTCACTGCAGGTTTTAATCACTATTTTGGAACTGTGCAGGGAGGCAGGCAGTAATCTAACAAGAAAACACTTACATTAAGTAGACTACGAAGAGCACCTGGAGACAAATAGATTTTAGTTACAGAATCTCTTCCACATTAAGAAACAAACAAAACACAACACTCGAAATCTCTGCCATGTTTTCCTAGAGCCCTGTTGCAGGCATCAACATCTCTTGCAAGAGAATTAGCTTTCAGTACATATGATCTAAAACAAATAGGGTCCAAAGCAGGTACCACATCTTCTGCAGAAATGACTGTTTTAAGGAAAGAAGAAGTGAACTAAAGCTCCTGTATTCAGTAGGGTAGGAAGCTTATACCCATATCTGGAGGTTTGCTGATTACTGTTTTGACAGTGAATAAAGAGCTCCCAAACCAACCCTTTAAAGGGATCCCATAGCAAGATCTAGTATCTAATTTTCCTCAAGACTAATGATGAATGAGATGTAGTTCACCACTATCACCTAACCAAGGCATAGTGCTTATATATACACCATTCAACAACACCAAACAGATTCCACATTTCCAGAAATCAGTAGATATTAAGAGCAGTCAAAACCTCAATATATTTACATACCTAATCTTCAGGCATATAACCATTTCAGCCAGCTTCTGGATTTCTCTTCTCCTGCCCCAGCAGGATCCTGAAAAAAACTTACCTTCAACCATATCTTTTTCCAAAAAGTGCCTTCTTCCCACAAAGACCTACAAAAAAAACACAACCACTCTCCCACAGCCCCTAACTCAGCTTCTTCCTTCAGGCTTTATCTTCTTCTAATTAAGCCAGCAACTCAGCTTCACCTGGAGCCAGTGGAGAAGGTCTCATATTGCAGGTGTGAGCAATGAATCACACAAATCATGTAACATTGGTAAAATATAAGTCTTTTTACAGAACTAAGGACAAAATGCATTGGAAGGCATCCATAGGAGGAAAGGACTGGGTCAGACATTGTTAGTATCTGTAACACTCAAGATGCATGACTTAGGTATAGATATGCCCTTCCTAAGAGGTATAGGGTTAACTGAATTGTACTAAAGGGAAAGAAGTTTCCAGAGCAGCTGATCACTCAAAAACTGGCACAAGAAATCTTTGTATGTTTTTTTCTCTGCAGGAAAGATGTTCTTTCGATGAAATTAGCAGCTAAATCAGAGCAATGTGACAAAGCTGGCTGATCAGATGGAATTTACAGGCTCAATAAGAATAGCTGGATGACAGAGCTCAGGTTAGGTGGTCTGATGATATTTTCTACATTAAGGCCCAGGCATAAAAGACAACAGACAAGCAGTGTCTATGATTCAGGCCCAGGCATAAAACCAGACAAGCAGGCTGTGATTCACCCCTGTAAATCCTTATTCTCCAGGTTTACTTCCAACAGTTAGCTATTCACAATTAGCTGCATGCTTTCTTTTTATGTGCCATGAACAGGTTTTGTAGAAAGAAATATTTTGTGTGTCCTTCTGAATCCAGTACAGGAAACACAAGCATTTTCACAGACTTTTCTGGGCCTTAGTCCTGAATAAACCAGGAGGATATCTGAGTTGTGTTTAACTCTCCTTGAAACCCTTTGAAAGTGATTCAGTTTCAAATCTGGGTAGAATAAAC
Organism: Falcunculus frontatus; assembly: GCA_013398115.1. NCBI lineage: Eukaryota > Metazoa > Chordata > Aves > Passeriformes > Falcunculus > Falcunculus frontatus. Next base: position 471,326 of record VZRV01008191.1, on the reverse strand, counting down.
GGGACCCTACAACCTCCCTGAACTCATGGCCCTCCCTGAACCCATCTGCTGCCTGTGGGATCTCAGATTAAGGTTCAGGTGCTCCACCTGTGAAAGTGGCAGTGGGTCTTTTTCTTAGTGCCTACCAAGATGTTTTCTTTCTTCCTTACAAGTTTATTTGTACAGTAAAGAATAGCTCAAGCATTTTCATATCGGACTGAACTTGCTTTTGGTTAGGACTGATCTCCAAGTATTAAGCACAGAAGATCTCACCAAACAATAGAACCCTAATGCATCCCCCACTCCCCACCCAAACTGCAGTTACCAATCTTTTCTCCTCTAGACTCAACACACACAACTCTCTTTTTCATCTAATTTCCATTTTAAGTTTTCCCTGTACTCACAGAGAAACTTTCCCCTATCTCTTTCACTGAGCTTCATGTGCCTTTCTCGTTGAGATTATGTAATGGGGTAGTTAAATGTTGCATCTTTTTCCCTTAGCCAGAATTAGCTGTGTTATGTTCCACCCAGAGTATTTTGTTTGCTTAATGAAAACACACAAAGGAAGCTATACAGTAATTTTATTGCTGTTTTCTACTAAATAGCATTTTGCGTTCTGGATATTATCTGGCAAATGTGCAGAGCCAAAAGACAGAATTGATAATAAATATAAACTAGTTAGTATTGTAGCAAAACTGACACCACTGCCATTAGTAAGGAAAGTCATGACACACTGTGCATTGCTCAAGGAATTTGGCTTTTTTTTGTTTTGTTGTTACTGCTGCTGAATAAAAACATGGTGCACTGTTTTGACGACGTAACAGAAATGCATCAGGTTATCCATAAAATGCTTTAAGTATTAAGGACAAATCTTCAGCCACCATTCCTGTCCACACTATTTTCTAATGGTAACCAAAACGACTGCCTTTTGATTTTCCCAGTAAAGTGTGAAATTGTTTTCAAAACTAATTAGCATATTGTGCCATGAGTAAGAATTAGTACAGCAACTGACATCACAAAAACCCTAGAAGTCCACAAGAGAATGGATTTTGAAACAAATCACCTAAATCTTCATAAGATCTTCAACCCAAAGTGGCAGAGAAAATTACTACAGAGATTTAGCGTGAGCTCACATTAAAGTATTAAGTCACATGTGGGAATACACTGTAATTAAATCAAAAGTAAACAGTATCTTTCTTTGCTTTGCAATGATAATAAATAGCCTGTGGTGACAAAGCTACACCGTCTGAATCTCCTTTATCTGTAGCTTTCCCCTTCTTAGAAAAGAAGAGGAAGCTCAGAGATGTTTCCAACAGCTGCAGGCAAACAACAAGCAAACTTTTATTTCTCCACTCTGCTAATACAGGTGTTATCATCTGGGTTTGTACCAAAGTAAAACTATCCAAACTCACAGGAAATCCATGGAAGCAACTGGGCATGGAGATGCATTGTTAGATGTGTTTTGGCATTAAATATGACATGGAAGAAAAAGTTGCATTTCTGATCTGTGATCTTTCACTAAGAATTAAATTTAGTGCGAAAAAGAAAACCAAACAAAAATCCCCAAACCATTTCCCTTCCTCTTAGTCTTATTATTTCTTTTTGTCTCAGCATTTTGTGTGTGTGTGTGTGTGTGTGTGTAAGTGTCACTTTCTAATTAACTTGCTGCTCTTCTGGTTCATGAGTACAATGCTTATTTAATTATTTGCTTTTCTTTCCCTAAGATATTTCAGAAACTTTCTATTCTTCCCAGGTACTATAGGTGTCTTCAGTAAAAAAACATACGCTGGACCTTCCAGTCACTGTAATTGATGAGTGCTCCACTGACCCAAATCAGCTTCCCAGAGCCCAGCTGAAAATTCAAATCCTACCAAACAATTGGTAAAATCCCATCCAGAAGTGGCTTCATCAAAGCCCTCACCTTTCACCTCAAAGGAAGAACAAAACAAAAATTACTTGGTCAGGGCAGTTCCCTGCTGTAGGGTGTCAGGATCCCCCCAGAGGGGTGCAGGAGGTGGCCAGGTGGATGCTTATTTGGCTAAGAACTGTTCAGCAACTGATTTATTTCCCCAGAGTTTGGAAACCTTGAGAATATCACTTTCTTTGATCCTGGTTCTCAGCTGAGCCACTGTTTCTCATTCCAAGGGATCCATAACAAACCCACAGTGAGGTCTGAGTGTTGGCTGCTGCCTCTCCTTCCACAGCACTTAGGAGCACCTGCTCCACAGCATTTTAGCCCAAAAAGTGAAAGGCAGAAGCAGTCAACCATCCAAGAAAACACCGGAGAAACTGTTTAGTGGATGACTTCTACATCTGGGATATGGCAGCAAAGGGCATTTCAGAAAGACTGGAGACACAGCTATGAGATATTTCCAAAAGATTAACCCAGGAGACAGGCTCCTTACAGGGCAGGTGCAGGTCCAGCCAGGAGCCAGGGTCACAGTCACAGCCCTGGCTGCCTGGTGTGGGTCTCCTGGACCATGGGCAGGGGTGAGAGCAGCTGGGCAGGGGCACAAAGAGCCATTAGTGCCCTCAGGGGCTGCCAGTGTGACCCATCCTGCATGTGAAAGATTACATTTGCAAATGTTAACTCCAGTATGAAAGACAACAAAGAATAACCTTCAATTTTATGATCCCAGCAGCTTTCTGGGCTCCCCTTCAAGTACATGAACACGTGTGGAGATTAAACTTTTTTTTCCATTTTTTTTTTCATAAATATTACTAGGCAATTATCTTCAGTACCAGATTAGGTGATCCAGCAAATAGTTCTCAAATGCTGGAAGTCTTCCTTGCTCGTCATTAGCACTCAGTTCACCAGCTGACTGAATTATTGCTTGTAAGTACTTTGGGATTAATTATCTCTTGTGGGCTATTTTGAGCTGTTTGAATCATTATACATTAATTTCTTGATCTTAAACTGTAAAACCAGAGAACTGGACCCAGAGAAATGCTTTATTCTACCCTATTTGATACCTTTTGCATTATTTACATGGCTGCTTCTGACCCCTAGTTGGAGTGAAATGTATATTCCAAAGTAACTGTGTCCCTTATACAGGTAATTAAGGCACAGTTAAATCCCCGACACCTCTAAAGTTTTCTCTCAGAACTAGAAGGTCAATCCAAACTATGCTGATTTTCTTTTTCCCTTTCCTACATTAGGGTTTTTAGCTGAAAACTTCTTTAAGATTTACAAAGGTTTCCTGACAGCTGGCAGACCTGTATGAGCCAGCGGTTAGAAGTTGGATTTTATTCTTTGCCTCTGACTTTTCAGGCGTCCTCAGGCCTCTCTTACATCTCTGAATTCACTGACTTCATTTACCATTCACGTGGGTACCTTTTGCCATTCACTTTCATTTCCCATCACATGGGAAAAAGGTATTTAGCAACATTTTACAAAGACATGACAATCCCGTAGGACATTTTTCAAACCTAACATGAAATATACAAATGAAAGGGAAAGCATTATTATTCAGTTCTAATTGTCTGATTCTTCTGCAGAACACAAAGTTGTCAGCTACAAGGACAGTTTTGTACAGTTCATCACAGTCTGTTTGCTTTTTTTAAATTGTTCATCAGTGTTTGGATGGAGAAAATTCATGTCTGTCACTGTGGGATTAATACTGTAAGATTTCCTAAAAGAGACCTGCACCAAAGAAAATTCTCTCTGGTATGAGCAGATGGATTTCATGCATCCAAGCCACTCACTTTTTTAAATGCCCTATTTTGAGTCTGCCATTGGTGGCATGATCCGTCCTAGGGCTGTTGAATTTTTCTGCTCCTGGATTTTCTGGAAGTAGAAAATCTTTATTTTTTAGAACTAGCAAAAAGAAACAATTCTATTTGTAAACCCTCAAATGGCAGAAGATCAATAAGAAATCTGCAGAAATACAATCTTTCACAATCTTAAAACAAGCCTTTTTTAAGAATGAGTTCAAAGGGCACCTCCCAGACCAGCTATTAAAACAAACACATTTCAGCTCGGAGATGAAAGTCCATGATTTTTGCCAAGTTTTCCTGGGATTTATTCTGCAGTTTGCATTGCACAACAAAGAGCAATTCTGAGCATCACATTTCTAGTTGCAGCAGCTTCCTGCAGTGGGAACCAGACAAGACACAATCTGTTCAGTCACATCTTCAAAGCAGGAGACACAACAAACACTCAATATTCCCACTTCACATGGAACAAGATGCAGCATTTATATTATTTATATTTTTTTATTATTTATAATAATAAATATTATTATATTTATATTATTTATATAATTTATAACAATTATTGTGGGCATTTAAGTAGATTTCACAAAAGCTGTAAGAGAGTTGCAAATTCATACCCAAATATCCCAGTCTGAGTTCTCATTCCAAAGCTTACATGAACTGTGATCCTAATAATTGCCCCACTCTTATGGCAGTGGTGCCCCTGCTTCCCCCAGCTGGGGCCAGACCTTGCAGATCACAGTTATCACCATAAACACCATTTTTTGCTCCGTGTAGACACTGCCAGCAGTGCAGACAAGGTGGTCTTGGGCTGAAGAAGGTCTCTAAGCACTGCTAAAGTTGAAAATAGAATGTTTGGTCCTTGGATAAAGTCATGTAGCAGCCAACCAAAGGGACATGTGTAGCCTAGAGCAGCAGAAGAGAGCTATTAAAAGATAATTGCCTAATTAATTAATTGAAGACTTCTGGAACATATGAAGACATGAAATTGAAGACTTGAAGGTGCCATTGAAGATCTGTAACTGCTGTGGCTTCACAGCTATGAAAGGAAAGCATTTCATATCCACATGAAGGAGCACATCTTCGTTCTTGCTGGCTGCTGGAATTCTCAGCTCCCGGGAGGCCCTGCCAGTGCTCACCCCTGGGAGCTGCCAAGGAGCTCTGGCAGTTTCAATATTAGTCAAGTAGGACGTTCAAAGCCACATAAGGCATTTACAGGCCCAAATTCCATTAATTGTAGAAGGAACTGAATGCTCCAAAACCTCAGGGACCATTAAGCATTTTACCCTCATTTTCATGTCTAAGATTTCCTTTAAAGGAAAGCTTTTGGTAAGAGATGCCATGGGGAAAGCACTGATTTGCAGCTCTTGCTGAAGAGAAGTTACAAATCAGTAGCTTCTGATTACTACAAGCAATGAGTTAATGAGTTTTCTTTGTGGTTTCTTAGTCCTGTTTGTAGAGGTGATTTTTGTATCACTTCTATGCTCTCCATTGGAGGTGACAGCTGCAAGGTGGGGTGAAGAAAGACGATCTGTGCAAAATGTGCTGGCAGAAGCTAAAGCATAGAAGTTTTAAATCACTTGCTTATGACAAGCAGAAGGACTCTGTGGCTAAGGTTTACTGACTCTCTGACACAGCAGTTTATCACTCCTGGCCATTCTGTCTCTCTGCTTGCTTCTAGCAGGTAAAGTGCTACTAGAAATGAAACAAATGACAGCTCAAGCTCACACACATATTTTATTACTGATGGACCCAAGGCACTACCACAACCTTCAGATGTTTATCCTGATGATTCAAGGAACACAAACATTCAAGCCTCAGATTTTATTTCAGCTTGTTCTAAAGATGGGGATTAACCAGGTAAGCATCATTTGCCGTGTCAGTGATAGGAGATTTCACAGGAATTTAGTCAGACTGTGATACTTTTGTCAGTCCCACTGCCAATGCAGAGAGATGACTCCTACACAAAGTAGGTCTTTCTGAATGGCTGTATATTCTGGCACACCACAGAGACTCACTGGAGGGCTCCTGCACTACAGCTCTGCACAAATAAGTCTGAAGTACAAAGCTGTGCTCAGCAGTGCTGTGCCTCCCCTCCAACCCTGTGGTCCCTCCCCAGGCTAATCTTCCCTCTGCCCACAGGGATAGAACAAATTTTTGGTGCCAGCAATCACAGGAGCTTGCTAAAGAACACAGCTTCCACAGGATTCAGTTAGGTGGTTTTTAATATTCTACAGGAGAGCAAACTTGGGATATGATTTGCAGCATTTGTTAACCTTAGCAGACAGGTGTTGTAAGGGCAGTAACCTCCTCCTGTCATCTTCCTTATCCAGGTGACAAGAAATCTGCTCCCATGTCTTTCCTCTCAGGCTCATTTCTCTTGCTGCTTTCAGACAGTTTCATACATGAGCAATATTGAAAGAAAAAAATGCAAAACTCTGTTCTTAAAACATCTGAACAGGGATTTACTACAGAACAAAGTAACAAGAAAACTCCTTCTTTCTGCCACACAAGCTCTTTCTCAGGAAAACAGGCTCAAGGTACCTTCAGTGTCCTGGGTGGTTTTCAGAGTTCTCTGCATGAACAATTGCAGTCATTGAACATGTCAGTTCAGTGGTCAAGGCATGAAGTAACCCAAGAGCCTAATTCCTGAATGAGTAGGGAGAATAATCTCTTTTTAGGACCATATTAAGATCAGCAGGAGGGATGCACTCAGTGCTGTGGCCTGGCACCAGGCAGAGACGGGAGCCTGCAACCCACACTGACAATCTGCACTTGGGAAGGAGGACAGACACTTCTGCTGCCTGATGGGACAGAGGGAAACAAAAGGATGAAACAACAACATGTTTCTGATTTCTAACTTTAATTTTTGAAGGAAAAGTCCTAATTTTGAAAGCCCTAATTTCTTCCTCAAATCTGTCAGCAGCTTTATGAAAGCAAAAGTGTAACGTAGCCCAAGTTTACGGGGTCAGAGCACACCCTGCCAAGGAGGGATTGGGAGGGACTCTCTGTTCCTCACACACACAGATACCACATGCAGGGCACATCCACACTGCCCAAATCTCACCATGGAGCAGGAGCTGATTCCTGTGATGTCTTCTTTGATTTGCTGAGTCTCACTGCTTACTGCTACTTATATCCTTCTCTGTTGTAGAAGTGAGGGATAATACTGACATTCGCTTAAAAATTATCCCGCAGCAGGAAAAATTATCCTGACACAAAGTGTCACCCAGTGCCCCCCAGCTAAAAGGCAGCCTGTGAGCAGAATTGATCATTGTAAAAAATAAGCATTACAACATAATTCAGTATCAGAAACAATAAACAGTAAATTTCACATCTATATAGACCACCAAAAGGCCTATTCCATAGTAAATATCTCTTTAACATACACTGATGCACACCTCAACATCTAATCCACACTATCAGCTGCAGAGCAGGAATAGCAGTTAAAAGAGAAGAGAGGGAGATACAGCTGTAAAATACCAAGTGGAATATCGAAATAGAGCCCTCCTGAACATATCCTTATGAAAGGAAAGAGATAATCCAGTTAATGCGAATTGCAAACCCAGTGCAGGCTGCTCAGAGGAAATGCCTGTCAGTTTGCAGGAGCAATTCATGCAAACACTAATGAGCCTTTGAAACTCATTGATGCTGCACCACTGGCGGATGCAGGAGATCACACAATAAAAGCTATCCTGCTTTTCAGCCTGCGTTCTCTGGCATGAACTTGGAGATTTGGAAATTAATTTTTAAGGTGACTTATTTAACTGTGAGAGTTTTTTGATTTATGTCTTAGCCCATGGCCCAAGCTGCTGTCAGGGGCAAGATGACACAGACATGGTTTTCTTACAGCTGGACAAATCCTGCATTTTGACACTCCACAGTAAATAAAGAGTCATGTTAGGGGTTGTGTATATTAGCTCTACAATATCACAGATAAATGGCTTTATTTCAGCTCTGCTGAGCAAATGAAACTCTTGGGTTCTTCTCTTCTTGAAACCTAATTCCCTCAACCACTTTGGAGAGGTACTCTGCAGAATTAAAATCCTCCCCAGGGAGATTTTGTAGGTACAGTAACAGTGTTTAAAGATCCCTGCCAGGCTGCCCATGCCACTCAAAATCCTTCTGGAACTATTTAAAACAAGTGGAGAGTGGAGAGGTTGAAGTGAGGGAAATGTGAGAGTTGTGCAAGTGTGCAAGTATTTGATAACCTTTCTGAGAGATAAAGAGTGTGGCAATTACCTAAGGTAAGAATCAATTTCTAATGCAGTTGAAACAGCAGGTTTGCTTTTTGATTTAAGATAAGAAGAAACAAAACTATAATGAAACTCTGAAAATAATTTTATTATAGGTTCTTTAAAAAATTCACTAATAAAAGTGTATTAAAAACACATTATTAAAGTTTTGGGACAGAGATTCAAGAGGCTGAATCCAAGAGCTGGAGCAGAGTCTAACACATTTTTATGAATTCATAAAATGTTTTACAGGATCTCATGAGCAAGGCCCTGCAAATTTGGAGCCTGAAGCAAATTTTTTTTACAGCTCACATATATAAAAACAGAACTAGAGGTTTTTAATGGCAGTGTTGACACTTTGTTAACTGTACGTGAAGCTCAAAATGTTAAAAACAAAGAGGGGAAGAAATGAAAGAATTTCTGGGGTATTCTGAGTACATCTATGTTTTCTGTTATTTTACTGGAGAGCCAAACCATTAATTGAAACAAAGACAAATGATAAATCACCACTGAAATCCTCCTTCATGTCAAAGGAAATTAATAGTCCTCTTCACAAAATCCTTTGGATGAGGACAAAGTTATAACCTGACTGAGCTGCTCCCAGCACTCTGTTGTTACCATTTGTTTCTTTCCAATGTACTGAAACACTCCTTTTTTTCCTGACTGGAAAGGCAAGAGATTGGTGTTTATTAAATGCTAGTTATGTGGCATTTCTTTAAAAAGTAAAAAATTTTTTTTAAAAAGCCAAAACCAAAAAGAGCATGCAGATCCTATAGAGGAGAAAGACAGAGAAATCTACCTAGTAATTAACTTAATTTTTTTTTACCTAGTCAAGTTTTATTAGTTTTTCTTTTTCACAAATATTATGCATAGGAAAACAACTGCTGTAAAATGAAATACATTAAAGTGATGTCAATCCTCTGGTTTCACAGAGACAGTGATGATTGGGTTATCGTGCTGAGAAGACAGAGATCTGATTGAACTGGGACCATTTAAATAATAAAAAAATTCACTTTCACCTCCTTCCTCCTTCATCAGTCTTCATGTATTGTGCCTTGCATGAGCCAATAAGAGATTCATTGCAGGCATGCTGTAACTGATTGCTGTATCTTTGCATATTTTCCTGATGTGTATGAAGATATAGCACTGAGGCTCTCAGGATTAACAGATCTATGCTTTGAATTACTTCTCATTTCCATTCAAAGTCCATGAAATTCTTTACAAGGGCTCTTCAGAAGAAGTTCTGGAGGAAACAAAGCCAGAATATTCACAGTAAATTAAAACTCAGCAGGGCTGAATTCATATGTGGTGAAGAAAGGAAATAAGATAAGAAAACTGGTTTCACTTTTACATTTTTAAACAAGCAGAGCAATCATGACCTTAAAGTGATCATAATTCTCATGGCAACACAAAATTAAGGGTCTTAAAGGCTGCCCATGTCTATTAATTTGTCTAAGGATGGCCTGGAGATCTAAAGCATAGAGATTCCACAGGTCTGTTCCAGTTCCCAAAAGGAGCAAAATAATGTTATCATTTAGGTTGAGAGGGACTGCTGGAAGTCAGGAGGTCCAACATCCCCCACCCTGCCTTGACATAGGCCAGCTTAGGACAGGCTGCTCAGGCCTTGTCCAGCCTGGTGTTTGACCCCTCCACAGGCAGAGATCCACCAGCCTTCGCTGGGCCCTTGCTGCAGGATTTCACTGCCCTCATTGGGGATGTTTTCCCTGGTACCTGACAGGAATTTCCCTTGTTGCAGCTTGTGTCTGTTGCCTCTGTCCTCTCTGAAATTTTAGAGCATATCAAGATTGTCTTGGTGTATCTGGTATACTACAAAAAAAAATTCCCTGGATTTTCTAATACAATTTTTTACTCTGTACTTAACTTTTATCCTGGTCTGTTGTTGTCTTCTTAGAAACCATTTATCCAGAGTGGCTTTAGAAGACACAGCTGGAGAAGTCCAGCTGAGGAAACAATCCAGTACCTTTCTCAGGCATTTGAAAGAGAAAGCGAGAATAATTGCAGTAGGACATGAGAAATTCAAATAAATATCTGATGCCTCTCTGAATTCATTAAATGCCAGTCTCCACTATGAGTTAAGTTTTTAAATTACCTGGAGTTCGAGCTCAAGTTCTTCAGCTGGCTGTGGTAATTGATTTATCTAACACATGGTACGTAATGGGCCTGCAGTTTGCTCTTAGCTCATTTCTTTGGGTGAACCTCTGTGATTCTGATGACGGAATAATCTTGAAATTCCTTCCCAAAGAAGCAGCATCCCCTGCATACTGATACCACTACAATGACAGTCCTTTAGACCACTCTATTCTGCTCTCTGAGGAGGTTTGCACTTCATGCCTGTTTGCACATTGACCATCCTGCTCCCAGCTCTGCCCTGCTCCATGGAGTTCCCTTAACTCCTGCACTACCCCAGCATCTCCAGCCTGCTGGAACAGCCCTCTCTTCCAGCAGTTCCTGGTGTCAGCCATCAATAATATTCTGTGAGTGAGAGAGAGGGAAAATTTTATGAGCATTTTCCCTTTGGGTTGTTCCTTTCTAAATGAAACCCTAATCTTAGATAAAGTTTGCCCAGGAAGACAAGGTTTTCCCACAAGGCAAGAGGAGAGACAGAAGAAGAGAAGAGGAGAAAGAGAGGTCTGCATGTAGCTCTTCATGGCCCAAAACTGCTTTTCTGCAAGGGTGGAAAGATATAGTCCAGTTACTTCATTTTTTCTCCTGCCCAGAAATTTCAATCAGGTGTTATGTTCTTATTCACTGAACTGGTGTCATTTAATGGTGCCTCAAATTGTTAAGCAGTTTCTGAATCCTCTCTTCTGATGGATGAGACAATTCTGTCTTTACGTAATTCAGAGGAGCCACATGAGACTTAATTAATATTTATAAAGCATTCAGGATGCTCGGTTGAAAAGGGTGATGATATAAAAGCTCTATAAAAACACTCACAATTTTTCAAATTCTCTGATGTTGCAGGTCAAATTAAAGACTCATTTTCCCCCTTCATTTTCTAGCAGCAATTGTGTCCCCTATGGGTTGTGTGGAAACAGTCAGTGCCCAGAAGCCAGCAGCAGTGGGAATTTAAAAAGAGTGGATAACCTATTTATACTTGTAAGGGATGGCAGGCCACGAACAGCAAAACCAACGAAACGTTGTTTCCTGTGAATCCATGTCCTGTCTCCTCTAACCACCACCTCATCAGACATCTTCCCACAGCCCTTTGACGTCTGCCACAGGCACAGGGTGGATCAGCAGGAGCTGGTCCGAGGGCAGCGAGGGCTGGTCAGCGTGGGCAGTTCGGCCTCCCGACTGCTGCACCCGGAAAGGGCGACCGAGCTGAGCTGTGTCGTGATGGCAGGAGAGCTTGTTAGGACATCTGCAATCACCCTGCCTTGTGAAAGTCGGTTGAAAATTGTCTGGAAAAGAAGACAGACATCCCAGCTGTCTGAAGAACCTCATTTCTCAAAATTGTCGAGCACAGCCACAAGCAGATCAGACCGGACTGAGGCTCTCGAGGCCTCTCAATGATGTCAGGCTTCTACCTCTGCCTCACTTGCAAACAGCTCTTGGTGCCAGCAGAGAAATAAAGCACTGTTTAACAGGGGCTGGAGCAGAGTGGAAACGGTCCCACCCTGCTGCAGGGCAGTACCAAAGAGATGCAGTGGGGATTACAGTGACAACAGCAAAGGCACTGGACTGGAAGGGATGTGTTACAGCTGGCAAACACAAGGCAGAGAAACACCACAGCCCACAGGGAAATGTGTGTGTTTATTTTTCAGGTCGCATCTACCACACAGAGGAAAATTATAGAGACACAGAGTGTGTTGTGTGTGTTTGCATCTCCACTCAGTCGTGCTGAAAAAGGGAAACCATCAAACCCATAGATTTGTCTAATGTGGGATGATTTAATGGTATATGGCATAATTCAGCAAGTAACCCGAGGCTATCTGCCCCCACAGCAGCCTGTGCTGACATCCTCCAGCCCCCCAGGAAAGGCTTCCCAGGGCTCCTCAGGGTTCCTCGGGTTGTGGCTGCCTGTCTCCACAGCCACCTCCTGTTGCTTGATCCAAGAGCTGCTCCCACTCCTTGTGAGGAGACGAGGGGTGGCATGAGCTGCTTCCAAGACAGAAAGGTGGAAGTTGGTTTATTTCTTAGCACACAATCCCTACAGCTGCTTCCTGCAGACATTCGAATGATCTTGTCCCTGCTCCGTATCAAGTCAAGGGATCACTGGACCAAGCTCCCCAACCACGGTGCCTCAGCAGCACACTCTGATTGAAGTGTGGGGCACATGTTGGCCCATCTTGCCTTCACTTTCCTCCCCTGGTCTCAGCTCCAGTGTGTTTCTGTCTGGAAACATGCTGACAGTGACCAGCAGTGCTTTGCAGGGAGCTGAGCTGGGACTTCGATGTGCCTGAAAAATAACCCATAAGAAAATGGGATGGAGGGGGTGAAGGTGCAGAGTTTCATTCAGCTGGGGTCCCAGCAAAGCCTCAAGCCAGCTGCCTAGGAACAGGGGGCACAGCACTGGAGAAGAACTGAGGAGGGAGAGGGAAGTGGAAAGAGAAGGATTTGTTGGGATCAACATTCTTGTCAAGACATGCACATGAGTGACATTTCCTGAGATCCACAAAGCCACCTGGACACTGGGACAAAGATGCTCAGCAGGGCCCCAGCCATCTCCCTGTTCAGCCCAACCCCATGAGCTGTGCAGCAGTGAACAGCACTGTCTCCCCTACCCTGAAGGATTTCTTAAACTCAGTGGACTCCTCAGTTTTTACTGAGGGCAGGTTCAAATCTGCTTTGCACTAGAGGGGCCATCAGGAGGTATTTTAAGTACAAAACTTCTGTGTGCTGATGAATTAGCATGCTCACTGGTGTTTTAATGACTTCTTTCTGGGATACTTGAGATCAAGAAGGTTATCTTCACAAGGAAAAGCCTGCAGAATACTTTAAAATTAAATTAGTGCTTGTAATGCTTTGCAGAATATTTATGATGTGATACTGTGATAACACCTTGTACCCATACTCAGACAAAGTCCTGGAGCTGCCCTGCAGCATCAGAAGAAGGTTTATATCTAAAGGGGGAAAAGCTGAGCTGGCAGCCCCACCAGTCCCTCTCCTTTCCACCTACCTTCCAGAAAATCCAGTTCTCTGCCTCCCACAGCTGTTAGGGGCATTGGTTTACATGGGGCAGGGGGAGGGGGTTTGATACAGATCTTCTACCCAGAACTTTGGCCTTGCATCTGGGACACTTGAAACTTGAGCCATGCTCTGGTCTGGTCTTGGAGTGACGGCTTCGTTTCTTTAAAATGCCTGTCTGGACCAAAGAGTGCAGGAAGAAGATGGGTGAAGAGCTTCTCTCCTGATGCACTTTTTCACTTGAAGGCAAGTAAACCCCACACGGTCTTTCAAGGTGATGGTGGTTGTTCCAGGTGTCAAACGCTGCCTGACTCCTGAAACTATAAAAATCAACCACAGCAACAGACAGAACCAACTCCAAATGAAGTGCTTCCTATGTCCAGCAAATATCGCAGCTGGCTGCCAAGGAAGTGATGTTTCGTTTCTAAGGCACAGTCTGGGGACTGAGGTTTGGGAATGGTGGTGCCTGGTCCCTCGGCGGGAATCGCAGCTGTAGATGAAACTCTACCACCATCTGCTGGACACACTGGGGATGGAGCTGGGCTCGTCTGTGTTCTGCTACGAGCAAAATGTCAATACTTCTCTAAAGGAAAAAGTTTAAAATGCTGGGAGCAAAGTCCTTAATCCCCTGGTTTACAGCCATCAGGAATTTTTTCTGGCCATGGACATAAGTGGCAACTTTGTATCTCCTTTGGAAAGTCTGGTTTTATTTAATTTTATTGTAGCTGTGATAGAACTGAGACACAATTTTTACAAGTACAGCCTGAATGCTAAAGCAGGCAAATAGTGGGGAAAGAGTGTTTTCTTAGGCAATTTAAACAGAACCCTCTTATGTTGTTTACACAGCAGTGAGCAGCCGGACTCTGGGTTAACCCCTTGTGTGAGAATGAGCTGGGAGAAAATAATCACTGTACCAGGGTGGACAGAGGACATTGCTGTAGTCAGAGAGCAAGAACAGGGAGAACTGAAGATAGAGAGAGACTGTATTGAAGAAGAAAATCACCCTGAGCCAGTTGGAGCAGGAGTCTCACTGTGCCAGTTATCTCCAGGAGGTCCTGCATACCCAAAATTTCCTGCACACCCAAAATTTCGTGCACAAACCCACCTTCCAGCTTTGTTGAGTCTGCAGCAGGGCACGACACACCAGGCTTCTGCAGCAGCAACATCTCAGGCCTGCTGCATCGTTTAGATCTGATTCTTTAATAAATGAAGAAGTGAGGCTTTAATAAGAGATAAGGGAGTCTTGGACTGCCATGCTCAGACTAATCTTTTAATGGTTGAAAATGATAGACAATTTCTTATCTAGCATTTTGTTTTGAATTATTAATTACCAATTTGTACTTCATTTACTTAGTTTGGAAAATTACCTACATGTGTCACTGATTTCAACATTTTTCATTTTTACTATCTTCTGCATCAACAAAGGGATAACTCCATATAAACCAATTAAAAGACAAAAACACAGCGACACACAACCTCCTGCCCTGGTTTGCTCTCCCAACTCTCTGGGGTATATCCAGAAATACCAGCTTCTAATATGTCTATGCTTCTTTGCTTCGGACTTCTGTAAACTTGTAATCGTTAACAGCTGGTAAAGGGATGGAATTCCCCCAATACCTAAACCAGTTTTCCTAGACTCTTGGCCAAAAAGAAGCATTTTGGGGTAAAAGGGATAGATTCTGTAGTTTTGAGGGAAGAATGCAGGAATTTTAAAGTCCAGTACCAGAATTAATTCACATTATATCTAACAACTACAAAAATGAAAACGCCAAACGTCTAAATTTCCTTATCTCCTGGAAAAGGGAATATTCATTTTATTACATGAAATGATTTCTTCTGGGGGATTAAAAAAACATTTTTTCAAGGATAAACTAAGGAAACTGGAGGCTGTAAATGGCCAGCCAGCCAGCGAGACAAAGGGAGAGATTTGCAGGCAAAGGTGCTGAACTATGATAGTTTAGTTTAATGAAGGGGAAATATCAACACCGAAAAAGGCTTTTACTGCCTTCCGACAGGTAGTAGTTTAATTGGCCTTCTCCATCCTGCAGAGACAAGAGGAAGTCTGATTTAAAAAGAGCTGAACACCATGGCTAAAATTAGGCTTCAGCTAAATTTAAAAACCACATACATTAGCACGGCCATAAGATGAGCCCCTGAAACTTTACATAGCTATGCAAAATGTTTAACTGGGAAACAAAACCAATCCCTCAGCTCCTCCTCAGCCTCATCTGAAGAGGGACACCAAGTCAAAGGTGTGACACTGGTTTTACAGACACGCCACAGCGAGCAGTAAACAAGCCATCCCAGGTACCAATTACACTGCAGCCCTCACACACCACAGAGCTCTCTGAAAGAGGCTGCTTAAGTACTTTTGGGGGCATCCTGGAAACTCTTCCAAAGAAAATGCATTAAAGTAGCGCCATTGTCAATTCTGTGGCATTTATAAATGTTGTTTTCTTTGGGTAGATACAATCACTGGAGCCTGAACTCCTGAGATAATGCAATAGTCAAGCCAGCAGTAAACCCAAAGCTCAGGAAATATCACTTGGCTTTCAGTATTTCCAGAGCAGTGCCAGAGTTAAACTGTAAATTGTTAACAGATTACAGGGTTAATTTGTAATTTATTATTGTTAACTGCCAGGAACGCTCTGGAAGATGAAAATGCCGGGGGCTGGATTCCTCACCCCTTTTTCAGTCACCAGGGATTTTACTACTGGCAGAGGCAGGAGACTCCTACACCTCTCTCCATGGAAATGCTCACACAACACAATGAGACAATGCAGAGCCACAGTGAAGTCTGGTTTCTTCCCCAGTCCTTTCCTGCTCCCTGCTGGCACTTCATCTGGTTCTTGACCATCAGAAACACTAAGGAAACGTTTTTAGAGAACAACCTTAATAAAGCCTTCATATATTTTACTCCTCAATGATTACAGGAACAAGTATAATTCATACTACAGCTGCTCCTATCTCAAACACAAAGAATTAGCCAGACCACCAGGCAAAGCAGCCAGACCAACCTGTTTCTGTACAAACCCATTTCTACTCTGCCCAGGAAAGATTCCCAGACAAGGAAGGCAGCGCTTCACCTGTCTGATCTGCTCACCACCACACAGCAAGGTCCAGCCAACAGGGACAGGGACCCAGTGTTCCCCAGGAAAAGGAAACATTAGCCCTCCCAGGCCATCTATCTCAGCACTTCTCTTTGCTCACAGTAAAAAGATTCTACATTATCTACCCTGGTTCTTTTCACTGTAACTGAGGACTAAATTCACTACTTTTACCCAATCTAGCTACTCCCATAGCCAGGGAATAATCCAGATTCTTCTCCATAAAGGGGGCTGAGGGGAAGCCTTTTTTTTTCCCCTTCCATCTTGACTGCAGCTTCCTTCAAACAGAACTCCTCAAACAGGACATGGTATCCCAGCTGAGACCTCATGGACTGGAAAGTTTTGCCCTCTGTTTGTCATTCATGTGCAGGAGTAAGGGTATCATAACATGACACCTGCCCTTTCCATAGCAGCAGGATCCTTCTGAGTCATGTTCTGCTTGTGGTCTGCCAGTAAATTGGAGTTTTCTCCTAAGAATTGCTACACAGCCAGTTTATTTCCTCTCCTGTGCCTGTACAGCTGTTGGTCTTCTCTTAGATGTAATACACTGTACTTCCCCGATTGGAATTGCTTTCTTCTTTTTCCCTTCAGATTTTTCAAAAATGTATCATTACCACTGGGATCATGATGACCTCCACTGGACTACCTGGCTCTCTCAGATCTTGTTACCTACAAATGTGAAGTGCAAACTCTCTTCCATTCCCAGGCCACTAATGAAGATACTGAACAGACAAGACTCCAAACAGCTGTAGAATTGTGTCCAGTTCTAACAGTAATCATTCAACTCCAAAATTCTTTCATTCTGATTGTGGCTTGTGTTTCAACGAGAGGAAGAAAGAACACTTTATACCTGTACACATGCGGTTTTCCTCAAATTACTTCCTAATGAAAATAGCAAACAGCATCAGAAGTGACATGTGTCTAAAGCCATGCAATGGGTTCAGTGAATCTTTGGGCCTAATTAACATCATCTGATCTCCATATCTGCATTTCCTCACCTCTCAGGGACTGTGGCTCTGGAAAACATTTGAGACCAAGACATTGCAAATACTATCAGTTTAACAACAAATATTATTACGGTGCTGGAGAACAACCTTTTCATGCAAATTACTCACAGCAATTATGCTTTGTGTCTTTTACTGAAATTTTGCATTGCATAATTACATGCACATAGATTTATATAAATAATAGTTACTCAGTAATTAATTAAATAGCTTTTGTTTCTGTAACTGTCAATGCTTTATGACAGATGAAAGCTGAAAGTCTTTTTGGGGTTTATGGTCTCTAAGGCCTGAATTCTGGCACAAAACACAGTGATGAACACTTCCTACATGTTTCTTCAGAAAAGACACAAAGTCCCTTAATTCTAAAGATAGCCTCAACTATGATAATACCTTTTGGATAATTACATTAACAGGTTGGCCAACTTACAGGAGAATAAATAAGGACAATAATTCTCACCCAGCACTGCAAAACACAAGGAACATCTATAAATAAAGACTGAAATTCAAGCAGCAACTCAGATCAATGTGGATCTTACCTTGAAAACACAGAGCTACTGAAAACACGATGTACCATGAGAGAACAAAGCAGAGAGCTCAAAGCAATGATCCTTCTAAATAAGCCTGACAAATTTTTATTATAGAAAAACTGAATTAAGCAAAAACTAGAGATAAGTGCTTTATCTGACATTTAGGATTTCAAAAGACTGAGAAATAGGAAGACATTTACAGAAATAACATATAAGGTCATCACCAACAAGAATTGGGTTTAATTCAAGCTATTGACAATAATTGAATTCTAAGTTTCCTGCTTCAGCCTAGAGTTGTCAATTAATTGAGTCGTGCTTGCATGTGAACATTGCTAGAGGCTTCTTACAGAATCAGCTGATTATAACTTTTTTTCCCGAAGAGTGAAGCAGCATCCCTCCTTCTCAATTTAGGTAATGATCTTCTATGCAGGTTTTATTATATTAAAGTCCCATTCCAATTAATTCACATTTGCCAGACGCTGTCACAATTGCTGACAGGTGTTTATTGCGCTCCAGGTCAGCCTGAAATCACCACAAGATGGGAAGTCTGCAGCATCAGAGCCATCCCAGGCTCCTGAATGACACACAAATACCCATGAGGAGAGAGAAGCTGCAAAAGAACTTCATGTACAAGAACCTTGTGGGGATGGGGGAACAGAGAAGCAAAATGGCACCTCCACTTTGCAACAAAACAGTGGCTCAGGAGTTGGGATGTCACCTCAACCTCCTTTTTAAGTGTCTCTGCTGCAGCACATGCACTGGTAGAGATACATCTACAAAAAAAGATTTTAATGCTTTAATTTCAGAAACTACCTGCAGTGGGACAAAGTTATTGAATGAATTCTCTTAGCAAGTTACTTAAAAAAACCACAACAACAACAACAAAAAAATCAAAATAACACTAGAAGAGCTTGTTAAATGTCATATTAGCAAACAGTTTAATTTATTAAAATGACTCCAGTACACCTCTGTGCTTCTACGACAGGCATTACACATAACAGATAAAACACAGTAACATTCTCCAGTCAGCAGTTCCCGGCTCATTAGCTCAAAAACACAGAAGCTACAGTATCTTACATCACCTCCCAGCTCAACCCTCTTCCACGTGGCGCTTGGGGCACTTCTCTGAAGGGCAGGCAGTTGAATGCAAGTGTGCGTCTCTGCTCCCTGCTCAGAGATGGTGAGTACAGCCCAGTGCTGCCCCAAGCAGGCAGGTTTGCCCTGACACTGCCAGGGTCAGGAGGAAGCCAATGCGCTGCCAGGACTATGGGCAGTGAGGACATGGATTGCTGCGGCCGCACGGAGAGGGCAATTCTACATCTTCATCACCCTAAAAACGGGACATCTACAGGATGTGCATGGAAAGGTTAAGATTCCATAGCACGAAAGACACTGGCCCAAAAGGATTTGCACACCTGAGTATTATGCTCATAAGAATGACGACACTCATGTAAGTCTTTATAGAGTCTTAAAATACAGTTGTGGTAATTCAGGGCCAGTCCTTCCCCTTTCACTGGTTAACTTTACTGAAATCAATTTGACCTGGAATTCTAACAGCAAAGGACACATGAGAAGTTAATAAAATCAGAAGACACTGAAGGTGTAAACGCAGTGCAAGTGTTGTTTTTAGGTTTTTTGACTGTTACAGCCTGATAATTTTACATTCTGTGCTTTAATTTCAGGGAAAAGCATAGATGTTGTGTGTCAGAACATACACACTAGCATATATACACGTATACATACACGCTGCAGAATGCAAAGGCTTCCAGTGGCATATGATTCATAGTACCAATCTCCCACATGCAGGTTTTTTTCATACAAAACCGAAACAGTTTTAGAGGTGCCCCCTCCCCCTGCATATATAAGTATTCATTAATGTGTATTCACATGCATTATTACCCACTCATTGATTTATGTTAACCAGATTTAGATTTTTAATTTTTTTTGTAATGTAAGCCATAAATTATTTTAGTTGCAACACCTAGCCAGAACACGCCAGTGACCACAGTATTCCTGGGTTTTATGGTAACTAATACCTCCCTTGGCAAAACATTCTTAATAAAATGACTCAAGTTTTGTTTGCTTCATATTGCTTCATTTTTAAAAATTTTTTTAAGTACAATCTTTGCTGTTAGAATACTTCAGATTTACTGAAGTGCAGTAAACTATGAGAGCTCGTTATTCAGAAGCACCTAGACTTATTTCGATATTAAATGGAAGCCATCAGCAACAAACATTGTATGGAGAATTCATCAGATGGATGAACAGTGCACATCAGTGAGTACGAGATGAAACTGTTTTCTAAACAGCTGGTAGCCTTCACAAAAGAAATTATGTGTGATGCAGTCACTGTCCTGCTGAGACAGCAGAAGGACATAAGAACACAAGCGACTCTAGGGTCAGTGTTTATCCATATTAATGTAGCTTTGGTTCAGAAATTCTTTAAGTGTTGTAGAGCACCTGGTTTAGTGACAAAACACATGCATCTCACAGTGCTAACAGTAGAATGCTAATAAACTATAAACGGCAGGTTTCAAATATTAATAGCATTTAATAAAAAAATTTACAGAAATATTCTTGTTGACAAATGTGCAGTACAAATGCAAGCTCCTTGGCCACAAACTCTAATTGTGTGCATCAGTTTTGTGCTGGCATAACAGTGCAAGTGCTGGGATTCAAGTATGCTTTTCCATGTTTGTGTTAAACAACAGAGATTACATGATGAAGTTTGGGGGATCTTCTGCTCACAAGGCCAGGATGTGAGAATCAAGCAAAGCAATGCAGCAAAGGAAATGTTTAATTTCCCTCATCTAGAAGGCATAAAGGAGGGAAAACACATTTCTCAAGCAAACCAGCTTCACATTCCACCAAGTTATTGCTTCAGCTAAATCAGCTGTACTAAAATACAGGACTACAGGTTGCAATCTAATCTGCCCTCACATGAAGAGAAGATGAAATCTACAGTGCAAGTCCTCCATGCAAAAGATCAAATTGCAACACCAGAGTCCTGTTTCATAGGGCAGGATTTACTCATCATTCAGTTTTGCCTATGAATTAATTTTTTTTGTAAGTCAGTTAGATCACAGTCAAAAGTACATTGTTTATATTTCTGCGTTTCTAGAGGTACTACTTCATGCCAATTTAGGTCTGCTCAACAACAGAATACAATATGAACACCTGTTTCCAAAGAACCGATGAAGTTATTGCTGAAATTTTTAGGGCCAAAATTAAAACTTATTTCACCAAATCAAGCCTTTACTCCACTTAAAAAAAAAAAATCTGACATCCTATTAATTAAAAAAAACAAAACAAAACAAAACCCCCCTGAACTTTATTTCCACTTAAATAATAATCCAAGATTTTACAAGATATTCACATTCAGGCAACTGTCTCCTGACTTTCATCTGGCTGAATGACAGATGCCATAATAAAAACAAGAACACTACTCTCACATTCTTCCTGACAGCAGTGATTAGTGCAATTTACCACTGCACTACACAGTTTTTAATAGTGCAAGGTGTGCCTGTTGACATTTCTCACAATCACCTGCTACATGATCATCATCCTCAGATGTCTGTACCTGTAATTTTCATTAGAATTTTGGCATTTATGTTAACATTTATGAAAAACCATGGCTTTATCCATGAAGTATATAGCCTGCCTAAGCAAAATTTTTAAGTCATTTATTTAAAACAATAAAACTGAATTGGAATGAAAGTTACTTGGTTAAGCCATAAGCTGTGTTGCCACTAAACTCAAGATCTCAGGGTTAGCTACAGAACACCAATATGTGTATTTGTGCATCTGTTACAGTCTTTAAAAGTTCATTTAAAATGTAACACTGATAAAACTTCACTTTTTTTTTTACGTCTAATTCTAATAATTTATCTTATTTTTTGCATCATGTTTAATTACTTGTATCCAAAGTGTCATCTGAGTATCGCTGTATTACAACAGGACTGGGACTGTAAGAAACCCATAAATGCACACGTAAGAAGGCACTTGTCTTCCAGTAGTTCAAGTCAGAGAAGGCCTTACCCAGACAGTGGCACCTTACACTTTGAAGGATTAGCAAATGTCCCCAGGCTTTGCCACAGTCCCAAAAGCTGTCCTCATGTCCCTGGACAAAGGTGCTGTGTGTGGTCTATAACACCATGAAGCTCATGACGAATTCCAGTAGTTTCTGCCTGTTGCGCTGAGGTAGGAATGTAGTGCTGAGTTCCAAAATGATGTCCTTCCTTTGCTTAGTCTGCTTGAAAACCTAAAGCACAGTATGAACACATGTAAGCATCACCACGTTACAGGAATCTCCTTTCTTCTGAGATTAAAATGTTATGGTCTATACTAAGTTTTGCCTCGTTTACAAGACTTTTTTCTTTTCATTTCCTGAAGGCTTAGATGGCAATGCCTTTAGGTATTATTAGAATTCACTCAGTGTTGAAGCCCTTCAAGGGTTACCGAAGAAAAGAAATTGAGGAATAAATACAGTGCGTGATAAACAACCAAAACTTAACAGTGAGGGATAAAACAAGCAATCAAAGGCATTCAATTGAAGGTGTAAGCACTTTAAAAACAAGAATTCAGATGCTATGCTCTAACAGATGCTCAGCAGACATTACGTAGTTCCACTTTTCATTCTAGTTTATCCTGCTGCTGGAAAATGATGGCTTCAGTATGTGCTTTCCTCACAGCTGTTAAGAGTTTACAGGAAGATATCTTTACCAAGCCAACTATTTTGGATTATTGAATATATCAGAATTTAAAGACAAATACTTCCAAAACCCAGATCTAGCAACACTTTGCCTAAATGTCAATACTTTCAAAATCATAACGCTGTATCTTCTCTGGCATTCAGGAAGCCATGCCATTCTGATGAAAGACAAACACTTCACTTGCAAAATCTAGATGGGTGATTTAAAATTTAAAATACTAGTGGTAAAGTACAAAATTGAATGTTTATCTTAAAGAACACCTGCATCTTCATGGTGAACACTGAAGCAGTATAAGGATGGTTCTTCTGGAACATCAATCACTGCTAAGCCAAAATTCAATAACTAATGCTTTCTTAAAGATTGAAGTAGACTTCAAAATTAAATTTAGCTGTTATTGAGCACAGAACATGCTCTCAGCCTTTCAATATTGTCCAACAGGGACATGGAGTAGAACGCAGCAACTTCATTTGCTGTGAATAAAAATGTCTAGTCACCCAGCCACCCAGACAGGCCTTCCCAGGGGCGGAAAGTGCCCTGTTCTACAGCTTGTGCTCTCTTTTACGGCCCTCAGCCTGAAGGAAACCAAAATGCTCCAAACCCACAATACATTTCCTCAGATACATTCACTGGTTTTAAACTGACACTGAACAGATTCCTTGAAATGTCCAAACTGTGCCCATTATTGAAATGAAACTTAACAGTTGTCAGATTTGAGCACCAAACACTTACTCCAATTTCCTTGAAGACTTTCACTGCATTTTTCACGTGACTGTAGGTAGCACTCTCAGCTGCAAGAAAGAAAACCCAGAGATAAACAAACTGCAGTTCAATTTGGGCTACCTTGTGGTAGAAAGAAAAGAATGAGTCAAACCCAGTTCCAGAACCAGTTTAACATACCATACACAGCAACATTCCTCTCCGTCCTGCTTATTAAGTGCCTGTGTAGCTTCTGAATATATTCAGATTCTAAAACAGGACCACTAAAATTGTGCACAAAGATGACAGCAGAGCTGTATGCCTCCAGTAAAGGTCCCAGTAGCCTCTGCAGGAAAGTGATGTACTGCTGGTGCTCTTGAGACTGGCTCACCTAAGAAAAGGCAATAAAATGTTCAGTGACAAGAGACCAGTGGAAACAAGAAACGACCTGCAAGGCAGAACACGGCAAAACAGCATCCAAAAGAAAAACAACAGCACAAAAACTCGTACAAAAACAGGTGTGGGGGCACAGCATAATCTGAGACCATAGCAAGAAAAGAGGTTTATCATGAGGGATAAAACAGGCACTGAACATCACAGACCAATGCTATTTTTTCCTCCTCCAGAATATTACTATTTTTCCAAGATAAAATTAAAGACATCATGCTGCTCTGCAGCCAACAGAAGGGCTGCCCTACATTCACAGAGATGGACAGAAGTTTTCAAGCGTTAACAAGATATCCTAAAGAGAGTTTGTGTCACCTCTGAGAAAACTAGTAATATATCTAAAATCAACATAAGCAATCTATGAAGTGAAATATAGGCTGAATATAAATACCAGCTGGGTGTGCCTCTTTTAGAGTGCATGTAAAGAATAAAACCAAGACACTTGAGTCTTCATCAGTTTTCAGGACTCTAACTATTGCTTTTCCCTGTAAACATTGTTTGATGTTTCTTCAGCTGTTTTCCTCATGGATAGGAGACAAAGGTATTTTATGGACTGAGCAAAAATACTACAGATTAAGACTGCAAACCAAGAAAAAAAACCATAAACAAAAAAAATACAATTATCAGTACCTGTCCTGAATAAGCAAAATAATTTATATCTCTCACAAGAGGGTTCAACGCTATTAGCCTTAGGAAAATATTACCTTCAGGTAGCAATCTCTCTGCTCCTCTCCAAAATCACTGTCTTCATCTTCCTCGTCACTTCTCCAAGATAATGGCTCAGGGAGTTTTTTATTCCATTGCTGTTCTGTAAGACTGGGGCTAACATCCTCCTGATCATCCTGCTTAAATTTCAAAGACAAGGTGGTAAATAGGTAAAACTCCAAATCCAGGCAAGCAATAGGTCTATTTTATAATCTCATCTGACTTAATTAATGCATTTATTAACCACTATTTAATGGAAGCGGGTGAGACTCAATTATAGGCAGCATCCAGAAAAGGAGAGAGAAGAGACATTTGCTGGAAAAGACTGGGTTTTTTTCTTGCTTCCTCCTGGGTGCCAAGGTTTGTTTACTGTGCACAAAAAGAAGTTTATGAAGCAAAGATATGCTGAATCAGCTGCCTCTGCTCCTAAGGTTTTCTTTGCACTGTGCACCTCTGGCAAACTGCATCACACAGTGACTCCCCTGCAGCCCTGAAACTGCAAGCTGGGGAGTTTTACAGTAATTCCAAGATCAATGCAAAGGAATTAAAGAATTACAAAAGGTCTGGACTCCCGACTCCTGTAGAGCAGAAAGTAAAAATCCATGTAGCTATGCTACATTTGAAAGGGCTCCAATAATAAAATAAATCCCAAGTTTCAAGACAGTACAAAAATACGTGTCTTCCTTAGTAGCCTTATTGGTAAAAGGAAATTACACACAGAGTCATGAAGCATCACAGGCTGACTGTACCCTGTGAACACAGGAATGAAGCAGTCTCACTCCTGGGCACGTTGTTACAAGCTTTCAGTAACAACATATATTTAGAACAAGTCTCACAACTAAGGAGTATAAACTACCCGTAGTACAGCACATTACACCTACAGCACCTCTGCCACTTTACCTCAGCCACCAGAAGAATGCCATACTGGATCAGCCTTTCCACAGATTCATGGCAAACTTGATAGATCACCTGGCAAGGCTGCACAACATAAAAGGAATGCAATGAAAAAATCACATCCAAAAATTACACCCGTTATAGCATCATCATTCCCTGTTCAGTATGAATGTTTTAGATACAGCAGTATTATTCCTTTTATGCAAGTTGTTAAACTTTTATCAGCATAATCCCAACGCACCACTCTTCTGTTTATCCTGGCAGACATTAAAAAAAAATGTAGTGAAATAGGATATTTAAAACATGTCCAAGATTTTTCTGAAATGCATTACCAGTGGTAGAAAGCCACATTAAATATTCTCCCTTTTTAACAGCCTCTAACCAAATTTTAGTTTGTTAACAATCCTGGAATAAAATTATCATAACATTAAAATTACTGAAACTCCTAACAGTGATCTATTTGGAATTTAAAGGAAACTACACTTTCAAGAAATTCTCTTACATTTTGAAACTGAAAAAAAACCCAACCTCTTTCACATTATTCATAATCATTAAGAAATATTTTCTTAGTTTAAAAAAAAAAATTAATCAATTATTAACTCTGAAAGCAGAAGGATAATATTACTAAAGAACTCCACTATATGAGCTAACACTACTGCCCAGACAAAAATACTAAATTTGGCTTATGCTTCTGTAAAACTGCACAAATCAAATATGAGTACAAATTTAAGAACTAATTCAAGAATCTCTAGAACTTTAACTTCTTCACATAAGAGAAAAGAACATCTAGCACTTAAAATTGAAAGTATGCAGTGTCTGAAAAATGAGGTAACATCAGCTCTCATCAGTGTTTTGTAACACAACAAAAACTGAAGTCAGGCCATGTTTAAAATTGCCACTAAGTACTAGCCGTGGCACAACATGAGTACTGCACTCCTATGCAAATAAGGGATATCTTTAGAATATAGAGCCTTGCTTCCCAACATAATTTCAATCATCTGTGCAAACTCATAGGAGCTGGGTACTCACAAAGACTTCCGTTTCTTTAGGTTAAAAAAAAAAGAAAGAAATAGTTTGGGCAGAATACAAGCACAGCTGTGATGATCTAATGACATGAGTGACACAAAATATGTTAGAGAAGTTGCTCTCTCAGCATCCCACAACTCGAGGTGGGCTTCTTAATGCTGCCTTTCTCAGGAAAGGCCTAAAGCACAGCAGAAGTGTTCCAGCCCCAGCCCAACACTGCCCATTTGAGGCACTTGCAGGAGCAGCAGGTGGCACTCCGTGTGTGACACCCATTGGTACCCACCACCATCACACTGCACTGACAGGGAACAGATCAGAGCTCTGACACTTGTAGAAAGCGTCCTGCAATTTTAAAATAACAAGCAGAACAGAAACTGGACAATTAATGCAATTACTTACCAAAGATACGGTGAATTCATTGGAAAGCAAGTAGCACAAGCTGGCAGCTTTTCGGACCAGGTGTTCTTGACTGACCAAACTGGGAGAAGCACCACTGGTACCATTTCTGTACCTCCTGCTCTGAATTGCATGAAGGCTACAGGCTGGAGCAGAAACAAACACAGGCAAAGTTTAACTTTCCAAAGAGCTTTATGGCAAAGGAAACATCAAACTTCTGTTTTGCCTACTTCTAGGGCTAAAAGCAGTCAAATATTACACATGCCGTTCAGGAATAAAGACAGAATTAACCACTATTTTGTGTCCAGTAATATCAGATCAAAACAAAATCTCATTAAAATGCTGCTCATCAAAGCACAGGTTTTGCCATGTTGGCTCAGAATTCTGATAGTGCCTTGTCTATGGCAGTGACCAATACACAAATACTTCCAAGAAAGACAAAGGATAAAGGGGAAAAAGAATGGAAATGTTCAAAAAAAAATTACAAGTTTGCTTTAAAATTGTTTGTTAAGGTAAACATGGGCTGAAACATGAACTGAAAAAATATATTAAAGTAAATAACGTGAGAAGCTGATGAGGTTTTTTGTGCAGATACTTGGACTTCAAGGGTTACAAGAAAGTCTTTCCTCGATAAACCCCAAAACATACCAATAACAGCTTCTTTAATGAATACATGAAGTATTCCATTGCTGTAGAAGTTGAGTTCAAAAACAGCAGGTATTGTGATGCTGGGAGTGACGAAGAACTCATTGTTTCTGCTTGTGTTTGTGATATTTACACAGTTCCCCAACAAGTGGATGGCATGCATGACAACATCATCCGAGTTCCCTGAAAATCCCAAGTCAAAGTCACGGGCTAGGACCTCCTCCTTCATGGAGAAGAAATCTTCTACCAGCCTGGAAAGATCAGTTCCCTAGAAATAAACACAGAATCATACAGTTAAACAATTTTTCTACAAAAGAGTCTATCAGTAAACCACCTATCAGGTAGGTATCAAACACAATACACTAACTCTCAGTAACCCAAAGCACAACAGTCATAGCAGAAAATGTGATTTTCACTGAGGTTTTGAAGAAGTAGTTCCACATGTTTTGAATGACATGTAATTATATTTTACAGCCATGCAACTATTTGGGAATGCAAGACTTTTCTTTACTTCTTGGTTTATTTCACAGCCTGCAGAGACCTGAATACCTCAAGACCATGTCAGATGTATCATATTTCCATTACCTATGCTATAAAGTGAATGATCAATTAGCTGGGAATATTGCACTTAACAGAACTGAACAATTGGTTTCGAACATGAGGAGAAGCCTTTCCTCAGCCACCTCCTTTTCTTGTTTTCTGTCAAGATGGGTTCAGATCACATTGTAAAATGCTTCTTCGATTTTGCTGTTTTAGGAAATTGAAAAGACTGGATTGATGAGAATGGTGACACTTCCTCCACAAGCAAGATTACATATCTGACCAATATTTTCCAATTTGTTCTCAATTTACATGCAATAAAAGCTTCATATTAGAAGGAGAGGGAATTTTAGAAAAAACGAAACAAACTTGTACGAGAAAAAGAAATGCAAGTCTCATGCACAAGACTTCAAGTAAACAATAGTATCATTCTGCCATTGTGATAAAGTATTTTAGTACTGAGGAACACCAAAATCAATTTGGAAATTAATGGAACAGTTTCTAGAGTATTCAGTAGCAAATGTGTTTTGAAATCTAAAAAACAATAAATCCGAATACAATAAATGAAACCCATGTAATCTTCAAAAAAAGCATAACATTTTGAATCAAAAAGATCTATTTCCACATGAGCATTTATTACCATCCCATCAATAATGGCTTGTCTTCAAGCACCCACTGCTAACTGAAATATTAGCACTCAAGACTACCTGAAATCCACTTTAATTTAAATGCATCTTTCTTCTTTTATCAGTATCATGCAATAGTAAAATCCATACTCTTTTTTTTAAAAATAAGTTAACAAGGCCAAAGCAATGTTTGGCTATTTAAGCAGTGCAGAAGCCTTACCTGCCTATGTCTGTACAGCAACAAACAGGCAACAATGTGGGTAGACATCACAGCACAGGACTTGTTAGCAGCTAGAGGTGAACAAGATAAATTTGTTAAGCCCCTGAGACATGCAGGACACCATTACAAATGAAAGAGTATCCACTATTTAAAAAATAATAATAGTGATGTGGGCACAAAACCGTACCCATCAAATGAAATACAAAGTGTATTATGTCTATCAGGAAACAATATTAAAGTAACCAGAGCAAATTCACTAAGCAGGCCAAATAAAGCTCGAATACTTACTAAGCTAAGTACTGTTTTCTGTGTATCTCTTGTACCACAAACCACAGAGCTACTGAAGCATACACTACATAACCTATAAAACCTGGCAACACTGGTCCATGCACCTAGTTCATGGATGACCTAAAATAACGCCATTAAGACACTCCAATAACTCCTTGCACGAAGAGATAAGAAATGAGTGTATCAATATGACAATCAAGCACTTCAGAGTTCAGAAAGTTTAGTGTACTAGTCTAACAATCAGAACAACAATCTTCTACGTAATCAGAAAAAGAGTTTCTTGAACTTTGAAGAGAAAGGAGGAAGGCAAAGGATGGAGAATCATCAAGAGAGCATATGAAGTCACGAAATGATCAGTTAGAAAGTATGACATTACCACACAGATAATTCATGCAGTCAGCAAAACAAAACAGGCAGCCAACAGAAACCTGGTCCAATGGAAGATGTCCCTGACAATGGCAGGGGGGTTGAAACAAGACGATCTTAAAGGTCCCTTCCTATCCACACCACTCCATGATGCTGTGGTAGTGACACTCTTCAACACTTACTGAACAAAATGTGCTCAGCCAAGTTGGATATCAGCTCTCTCCTGAACGGTTCACTAGTGATATCCCTGGAGTTGGGCAGTGAGGCCTCTGTACCTTCATCCACAGTATCATTAGGTCTGAATACAGAATAAAATTTAACACAATGACATTTAGATTTTTATCAAAATGTAAAATAATCTAAACTGATTTTTTTAATATATATACTAACTGAACCACAGCACAAAATACCATTACAGTCTGGTAAGGACAGAAAAATGTTATCAGGAAAAAGCTCTACCAGCTTTTCCAGATTATTTCTTCATACTAAACAACAGTCCATAATAAGACTACCAAAAGAAAAATTGCAACCTTTTTCTCTGGTTACTCATGACTTTGCTGCAATAACAACTGCTCTCTTTCCTTCAACAAACGCGGACAACAGTAGAATAACCAAATCTACCTAAAACACAGAGCCCAGTCTCTCTACAAACTAGAAATGGTCTTTTGTATGGACTTACAACTTTCTAGGTACAGGATTGACTTTGTCTCTACCAGGACCACACAGGTTTGTATAACTCCTGAAAAGACCAACTAAAATGTGTATCTATATAACAAATACAGAACTAATCCTTGAGCAGTTTTTCAGCTCTGAGTGACAGTCACCTCCTTGAAAACAAGGGGTACTCACTCCCAGGTCCTATTTGCTTTGGAATTATTCCAAAAATCTTGTGAAATGTTTGTGAGGTTTAAAACAATCCTTCACTTACATTAAGCATGTAATTTTTTCCCTAAGTTATTCCGTAACATTTATAAATAAACCAACAGAAGTCACTAAAATTTAAAAAAAAAGTTAAAAAGTCTCCTTGAATTTATTTAAGCAGAGTTCATCAGGAAGAATATAACTCTTATAATAAACTGCACAGTTATAATTGCACAAGTTTTTCACTTTTCTATAAACAATTAGATTATCCATGGGCAGTTCAAGCACTGCTTGGAATGTAATGCAGAACATTAAAAAGATAAACAAACAAATCCCAACCTGCCCTGCCTTTCAGACACCCAAAAAAACCTCTACCTTGAGGGAAGTATAGCTGGTAACAAAGCTTGTTCCAAAGAAAGAGGAGCAGGCACAGGTTTTTGGCTTTGGCTGTTTACATATTCCTGTTAAAAAAAGACTTGTTATTTTTTGTACTTTTTCCACCTTATTCTTGCATTCAACTGATAATGCTATTACAGGAAAAAGGCAATTATTCAAAAATGAAACCATGATCAAAAATAGCTCACACTAAAAAAGCAGTAATAAGGTCAGAGATATTAAAAGTTTTCAACAGCTTATTCACTTTTGACTTTATTTTATGCACAAAGCACTTCCCACAGCAAGGAATCTGTACTTCATGAAAAAACTTGCAATGAAAACAACACATAACCCGTCAGCACCCTGCTCTGAACAACTCCTTTGAGATGAGCTGCTCCAGGATTAAATTAATGAGAACTGCCTCATTAACATGAGTGAGAGCAAAGCCTGGCACCCATTCGAAACCAACGTGGAGACTCTAATTATTGCTTGCTCCTGCCTTCCTCAAATGCCAGGATAGAGATGCTTACCTTCTCTGAGGGTAAGCACGAGTATAAAAAACTCCAGTTGCAAGACCCAAACTAAAGCCCCCCGGCAGCAGGCAGGGTACTGCATGCTTGGAATTCCTGAATCCCAAATTTCTCAAAAGCCAAACTCCTCTCCTTATAGGTTAAAATTTACATTATTTTGTTTTCAGGACACTGTGTTCCCTCAGTTTCTGTAAAGAATGGGAAACTAAAGAGCCACTTAACCTGCTGGTCAGGAAAACAGTTCCCTCCCAGGAAAGCTGCTTAAAAGACTTTCACAGCCTCTTTCACATTCTCTTCTGCTTCCAAGCCTGTGCTCACAGAACTGAAGATGCCTAAAATTAACCCCCAAAGCTCATCTGCTTTAGAAAAACCTGCAGTGACACAACTACAGTTACACTTGTGCAAATTGGAGCTAAGGCACACTTTAACGATTTATGCCATTTATCACCATTCTAGAGCACAATAATGAACACAGGTACCAATGAGACCTGACAGAAGCTGCTGGGAAGGTATAGAGTGATTAGCATTTCACTAGATTAAGAGGGCAGATAACCTTCTTTTCCTTACACTGATCCAAGAAAAGTTGTTAACTCCCTACCAAGAATAGCCCAAGCGTTCTCCTTTGGAAGTGAATTAGTATCTTTCCCTACTACACTAATTATAATGCAGTGCAGCCGGTCACAATAATTTCATGCTGTGGTAACTGAACCCTCCAAAGCTCTCCAACCTACTGCTTTTTCTGAGAGAAGTAGGGCAGAAAGAAGAACACCTAATTAATTTGAATAATGTTCTAGTAAGTTGCTGTTACAGTGCTTAATCTTACTAAAGTCACACTAAAAATAAGGTATACTGTGGCAGAATACAGATTAGTGAAATGTAGATTAGTACCAGCAGATTCTGCAAAGAGATCAGAGAAAATTCAGAGTGAAGGCAGACACTGTCACACTACCCCATTCTCTGAGAAGCTACAGAACAGTATATGGTAAAGTAGTGTAGGTAATAGTTGTGAACCAATAATGAATGGTGACTTTCAAAGAATATACAGATTTTTATGATATACTGCCTGTGACACTTTTACAGCTACCTATTTTCTTAGCAATTTAAAAAATCCAGTGAGATAAATGCCCTTCCTCAACCATAGCATATGTCATTAAATTACTTAAACTGGAAAACAGTATTCAGCTTCCTTCAAATGTCTCTACGACATAAAGAATTAATACAAGTATAAGGATCATTTTAAAGATCGCTTGTTAAACAAAGAACCCCACCAGTAAGACTACTTAGACCATTTCAAAACTAATATATCAACTCTGAGACTACTTCAGCTGCGTCCAAAGACTCACATATTCATCAAAAACAGGGATACTTCTGTCCTGCCAGAATGGACGGCAGCAAATAATGCTAGTGATGATAACCCACAAAGAGAGAATTTAAATATATGTGTCCCAGTATTGAAACATCAAACACGTGAAACCTTCAAGAAGACCTTCAAGATACCAAACTTACTTTTAAGGAAAATGGTTGTGCAAAATCTACTCTGACACACCCATAATTCTTCCGCAGCATTCTGAAGACTCCTCTTGCTATACTCCAAAGACTTTCATTCTTCTTAGGCTTGCCCTAGAAAACAGGTGGTTGTTTTGCTTTTTTTCCACTTTGCAATTAAAAGCTTATGTTTAAAATTAAAATGCATGCAACAGCAGACAAAGCAAGGCCGAAGCTTTTGACACACCTTATAACTTCAAGTAAATCTAGAGAACTATTTTTCTCCATAGATATCCCCTTGAACATATTACTTGTAATGAATTTGCATTTAGAAGTGTGTCACCTGTACCTCAGCACTCCCTTTCAGAGAGGTTTTGTGATTCATGCCTCAACATTAACCCCAGGTCCATGGGGTTAGCACAGAGGACTAGCACAACATCCAACTATGTAACACATTTTCCGGCACATAAGCAGAAAATCCCCCAGGCAAAACAAGTTGTTTGATTGCTCTTACCAGCTGTTCACTGTTATAGTGACCTTCAATTATGCGATCATAGGAGATTCCCACGGGTATAATTAAGACATCGGGAGTAGCATTTGAGAAGAGAGCATCCACCACCACGGACAGGAGACCTGCTCTAGGTCCAGATGTCTTTCCACTTCGAGACCGTGTGCCTTCCAAGAATATTTCTAGAAACTGCTGCTGTCTCAACAATTCTTCTATGTGCTGAATACAAAAAGATTGGAAAAGAGAAAAAGTAAGTATCTACTTATATTGGCACATATATATACATATATTTATATATAATAACATACAATTATATTTCAAACACATTGTCGGCAACCATTTCCTTTTAAAAGCATTGGAAGATCATGACTTGGCATGAATACTTACGGAAAAAAACCCCAGTAATTAATTAACGCCTGACACAAATCCAGACCTATGTGCAACTGAATTTGCATGAATATACAAGCAGTATAATGACATTTGTTCAAAAAGCATCTCTAGCAACAGTTGATGCAGTCAATTCGCATTCAACTCTCCTTCTGGTTCCCCAGCACATCCCATCTTCCAAAATGTAAATACAGCTACTACACTGAATGGCACAAAGGATTACATCAGCCCATCATGAACAGAGACTTCCATTGTGTTAACTGAATCAGAGCAGAGATGCCTCACAACATAAGACATCAGAGAAACAAGCGTAAGTTAACTCAGAGAGCATTAATTCCACATTCTTTAATAAGGATTATGCAAGGTGAGTACCTGCCCATCCTCAAAGGGGCTGAGCATGCAGTCTTCTTTATACTATAAATTCAAAACTTCATACAAAAATCCCCTTTTGCATCATGGAACTTAAGACAAATTCAAAGCAATAAATACAGAGTGATGGAACTCACTTTCCCACCTGCCACCCAAGTGAAACACTTCCTACAGAAAGAAAGACAAGAAAAATACACACCACGTAGAGCAAAGCTCTGTACAGGAAATCCTTACGACCATCAGGATTCTGATCCAGCTTCCGACGAATGAAAAATCCTCCCAGCTTGCGGATCAACGTGCTACACACCAAAGAAGGATTATACTCATTGATTTCAGTTTGCAGGAAACTACTACACATCCAGCAAAAAATTCCTTGCACAAAACAGGGATTCAAATAAGTGAAATTCTTAAAGACTAAACTGTATTACAGTATTTGCACATGATGGGACTACACAAATGTCTATTTCACTTATGAACAGGTTTCTTTACACTGTCTTGCTCCATTTCACTGCCTTGACAGACCATTGACCAGGAGATTCCTGCACACTGAGATGCTGGTGACCCATGTAAGAGCCCCAGTCCATGCTGTGCTGCACAGACAGCATATCCTTCATGCCAGTGGTGTGCTGCACACTCCCCTCAGCTGCAGCATCAGCTCAGCCACCTAACTTTAACAGAGCCATCTGCAGGCAGCTCCCACCTGGCACCAGCAATTGCACTACCTGCACGGTCCTGCATTTATCTCACAGTGTAGCAAGAAGTTCTCAGGACAACATCCCTTCTGCTTGACAAAAGCAATGATGAACAAAGTTGTTTTCTTGCAAGAAAATCCTTTACTGGCTCAAAAGACCAAACGTGGGTGCCTGTTTCTGCAGACAGGGTGCTGTGTGTGGATCATAGGCCTGCTGAATGCTGCAGAGCTCAGGGTTCCCAGTGCCTAAAATAACGTTAGATTATCTATGCTAAATTCTCTTTCTTTATTCTGCTGTCCCCAAGAACTAGCATTTTAATTGATGATTTATATGAATGTCATTTTCACTGGGATTATTACCTGCACTTACTCGTGTAAAATACCCTTGAAGTCATGGTGTTCCCCTTCTTTCCTCATCATTTCCTATTATATCCAGTGGTTTTTCAGGTATCAAATATGCCCAAATTCTGTCTCAGTGGCAAAATATTACCTAAAATACCTCAGGTTCTTCAGCCACCAGAAATTTAAACTAAACACAGACTCAAGTGGAATACTTTTCCACAAAGTATTATTCACCCAGTACTGTTGCTGTTCATTAGCCAGCTCACTAAACTGTATGAAGAGCTGTCCATTCACATCTCTTTTTCCCATATCATCTTTCCTTGGTCACCTACCCACTTTGAGACCTCAAGAAAGGAATATTCTTCATCCTTAACCTACTAAGGTTGTAACAGATCTTCTCAGAAGGATGTTGTGATGCTCCCTCTCTGAACATGTTATAGGCACTGAAGAAGTTCTACATGATAGCCCAGTAACAGCCAGATTATTTTACACTTGGACATTTTGTGCAACAGGTCAGATCCCACCACCTCAGTCTTTTTTCAAATAAGGAGAGGTTATTACCTGAAGATGGGGATGTTGAGATTGTTCCCTGCAGCTATGTAGGGTGCTTTGATGTTATGGCAGAAAAGAATGAATGTAAGAAGCAGGTAGTCAATGTGGGATTTGTGCACAGGCAAAAAGATAAGAGGCAAATTCATCTATGGTGGGGAGGGAAGGGAAAAAGAAACAAGTCAGTTGGTAAGAAACATGGAATATTACTCCTTTCCTTAAATCCACTGTTGAGATTGCTAGCATCATCTTATCGGAACTGATTTTCCAGTTACCATAATGAATTTGTTTACTTCTGGTTTTCCTTCAGCTGGGACAATGAGAACATTTTAGTCAACTTGTCTTTAGTCAAGTAAAAACAAGTCTTCAGTCTTAGTTTTCATGGACTGTAGTTGTCAGTTGTATCCATTACATTAACAATGATTAATACTCTCAGTTTCTTCAGTCACAGTGTTGAGACACCAATCAACCAATCCAAGAGATGTGGAAAAATCCTCACTGTCACCAAAGTACTAGTATTTCTATCAGAAACGTTTCCCAAACACAGCATTCAAAAAACAACAGAAAAGAATAGGAACCTTTTTTGTTTCATTTGTCTAATCAGTATTCCTAAGGTAAATCCTGCAAGAAGAGTTAATTCATTTGAGTGTAAAGAAAATGGTAGCATTTAGGAGTTGGTTTGACCAATTTCAATAAATACTGAAAAACTGGAAACAGACTGCTAGTAAGAAATAGGAAAAGTTCTTTCCTGAAGGTTTTTATTCCAAATCAAGGTAAAAGTGAAAAGTCCTGACTAGATCTACTAATTTATTACAGGCTGCCTCAGCTCAAAAAACCAGAAATTATGTTGGATGCAGGTTATCTGAGATAATCATTCAGCCTGATAGTTAAAATTCGATCCTGAATCAAAGGTAAACCCTGAGTTCACATAGTATTTTAGGTTATGCAACTCTAAGAGCATGATATTTAATTAAGAACATTATTTCACAAATACAAGACAGCTCTACCTACAATCTCATTTCATATAGACTTAGCAGAACTCTCACAAAAAGAGAAGTGCTACAAACATTATTAGAAACTACTTCAGAAATCTACCTTACTGGATTTTTTCCCACCCTCCCTTACCTCTGTTGCTGCTTTGACCATTTCTATTTGACCTCTGTGGATCTGGATATTCCAGAAAAAGCTGTTAAACAACTTCAGTAACACCCAGCCAGTCAACCTAGGGGAAAACAAACACGCTCAAGAAACTTCACTTATTTCTGCCTCTGTTTTATATTGCTTCTGTATGACTAAAGGCAAAGCCATTTAATCTGATAACTTATATTCAAACAAAATTACTATAAAATCCAATTGCTAAACAAGGCTTTGCCTATGGTTAGTAGCCATATTTCAGCCTCCTGCAGTTATGACACACATCTTGTATCAACCTCAGTTAAGGCTGTGAACTAGGAACATGACAGAGACAAAATCATCCTTAGTAGTAAATGCAGACACCACAGAAGATTTCATCTAAAGTAAGACTCTGAGATATTTATATCTACAAATTTTAATATTGAATGGGCTACTGGAAAAATTGTCTTTCAGTCTATGATGCTGTGGATAGCTGCTCTTGCCCATATGAGCCTGGAACAACAAATGATGCCAATACTGGTCTAAGCATCAGCACCAAAACTAGTTTTAGGAGAAAAGAAAAAGTTTGTATTTAATCTTATAATAAGGTTTATCCCTTGGAAAGGCAGTGGGTTTCTGCTGCATCTGAAAATGAAGAATAACTACTATTTTACTGGCTAATATTAGAAAGTGGATTTTTATGAATAATGCATTTTTAGAACAATTATTACTTCTGCATAATGTGTTACAAGATCAGTTGGTATTATACAGAAAGAGCTTGTCCATCCTTCCACTCACTGACAGTATTGATGAGACATTTTTCTTACCTGATTAAAGCAGGTGACACATTTGCTACCATTTCCTGGAGAATTTTCCTAGCTTTTTTCTTCACTTTGTTGATAGCTTTAGGATCCGTCGGAACAAAACTACCTGGAGTACTTGGTTCAGAAGCTTCATCAACAATGGCCTTCTGGACTCTAACATTAAAAAGTAAAGTTTATGAGACAGTCCAAAACACAGACAACAACAGCTCGGAATGAGTTATGTATTACTACAGGAGTAATTTGCAAACATATAAAGCATCCACACTGAACTATTGTGTACACCAAATGCATTAAATTTAATTCAGTTTTCTAAGCTCTAATTTAACAGGCAGATGATGGTTGAATGAGCTCAAAGGTGAGCACATAAAACAGTATGCACACAGTTCACAAGTACTAATATTAAGTGACTGCCAATTTTCTGAAATGGTTAATAAAGTTAAAAATTCAGGGAGAACAGGTGCAATCTCATCTTTGTTAATGTTTTCTTTTTCCTGCCATAGCAATTTCATTTACCTCATTACATAGATTTACGCAGTTGCTCTTTTGAACTTCTACAGTATCGTCCTCCTTGAATTCTCAGTTTTACCAAGCCTAACAAAATTTTATAAGGATTGTTTTCCCCATTTAAAACATACCCAAGAGACAGTAAGTGGTTTAACACACCATGACTGTGGCACAACACAGTCTGCTTTACTTCTCAAAAGCAACAGTATCATCTTCAGATGGGACTTAAGCATTAAAAATTCAGGAGAATTAGGAATGTTAATGTAGGCAGAGTGTGCCCTCTGACAAAATAGCCTCGAGGAGTGAGCATGTGGTTGAATTTCTTTGTGTCCAAGGAAAACAAATACCTTAACAGCTGATAAGGGGCTCAAGATGCCATTTAAAATGAGGCATATGAAACAGAAAACAAGCTCCACAAAGTTAAGGGTGGGTACTCCAGTCTACAGCCTTTTTCCATTTTTTGCTGCACTCTCCAGGTGTATAAACAGGGTACTCCAAAATGCTGCTTTCCTGTTATTTCTGAACACTGACAATTTCTGATGACTGCAGTATGACCCCAGTGGTAATGATTTACATGAATTAGATAAACAGAAGTTTGAAGAGCTCTCATTTAGCAACTTATTTTTCTGTGTATTGTCTGCTGTTCCCCCACTACACACCGTTCATTTAGAGACTTGTAATTCTTAAACTCCCCTCTTTTACTACTCCAACTGAAATTGCAAGCTACAGTCCTGAAAGGCTGTGCTAAAGATACTGTGTCTTCTAATACTTTTAAGAGGCTGATTTTCAAAACTTGCAGTTTCTAAATTAAGGCATATTTTAATGTACTAGTAATTTAAAAAAAAGTTAATTTTGCATCATCTTACCTGCTGTTATTCAGCACATTTTCTGTCAGATTCTTGGCAAACATACCCTTATGAACATCCCTCTCTTGCACAAAAAGGACATAACAAAAGCGTCTCGCAAGCCACCCTCTGTACCTACAAAAATATGAAGGGTATTTCAGTGTAATCCTCAAAATATTTCACTGCCAAAAAAAAAGCATTAAAAACAACTAAAAATACAATGAAGAAGCAAAAGTAAGTAAAGTTTTATGACTAGCTGTCTAAAAGCTTCTGTATCTTCTAGTAAATTGCCAGTATCTTCATGTTATGGATGAAATAACTGATGCACAGCACAAAACATCTGAGACAACTGGGGTCTGCATCCCTTCAATTCAGGGTGACACTGCCTGAAAACATCCACAGAATCACAGGAAAGTAGCAAACAAACCAGCCTACACATTTTGACTGTCCACTGGAACTGACTCCCCAGCTCAGTGAGGCCAAAAAAGGGGTAGTGTTGATTTCCAATTTGGTGCCCCTTTCCACTGAGGAAAGTAAATGCCCAGCTAAGAGATTTGTCAACTTCTTCAAGGAACACCAAGTCCTCTTGGGAAAGCTGCTCACGTAAGCGCAGGGTAAACTCTCACAAACACTTTTGAAAATATGTTTGCATTAGCCACCAAAATGAAAACCACTTTTTTAGTTAGCTTTTCTTCCTTTACAGTGTTTTCAAACACCCAGTCCTATGTGTCTTCTCCATACCTTCTCCTACCAAAGTTTTAGCAAGAGTAGAAACACTAAATAATCAGTAAATCTCACTACAAATTCAAGTGTTTAAAGTAACTTAGGTAGGCAGTCTCTTCTTTATAAATTAAACCTGTCCTCTACTCTCTAAATCATACAAGCAGCAATCACCCGAGAAAATGTTATTTGGAGTATCAAACATCACAGAAGATGCATGTGACACAGGAAGGGCTTACATCCCATCCCCAGCAGTGGATATTCATCACAATTTTTCTCCTCACCTCCCTCATATACCAGGCCAGGACTGAACGAACCACCACTTACACAAACCAAACCCCTGGGACCCCCAAACAGCAGAGCTGATGTGATGGGGCAGAATTAACAGCTGGACGAAAAATTAAATTCTGGCCATTCCTAAGCCCAGAGCAGTAAGTATTATGTAAAACCCCTGTCCTGAGGTCTGCTGGTGCAATGCCTGGCTGCTGCTCCAGTGAGTGTCCCAAACTGAACCATGGGTGACAAAGCTCATGGTGGCTTCCATGCTGGAGCGCCGCCAACGTCTCACTCCTTGTCATCACTCGAGTTACTGATCTTGGCTGTTAAACCTCCCTACCACATTTCAGTAAATTTATATATGTGTTAGAAACAGCGAGGAAAGATGAGAAGGAACTTTTACACTGCAAAAGGCCAAAGCCCATGAGTGCACTGTAATTAAGATGGGTGCACATGCACAAGTCACAGGCACAGAGTGACACGGAATGATTACACAAATATTCAGACCAGCTATTCGTGCTGTCAGAGAAGAAGACTGGTGATCCTGTTTTAATTGTTCTTTTTCCTTTTTCCCCCTTCTCTCTGGAGCTTGAGAGCCTTACTGATTTTTCTAGAAAGCAAAGATAAGGACATGCTTCTTTCCCACAAAAATTTTGGTAACTATGAACATATCAGAACAGCACACAGCTACTGCAGGGATCTGCCAAGGCATGAAGGCTTCTACATTCATTTTACAGCTTAGACACAATGCAGCTTAATTGGAAAAATCTGTTTTCTGATCATGTAGCAATGAGAGAAGACAAAAACGACACAGAACAGACCAATCAAGAGACATTTAAAACTGGCAATTGGACCTCAGATAAAGGCTGTCAATACAGTTACAGCATGCTGGCAGTTAAAGAGAACCCCTCTTGCTTTCTAAGGCCAGGAAACTGTGACTATGCAGCCCCATGAGACCTCAGAACTTCATTAAAATTGTCCATTTTCACACTATAATGACATTCTGAGTTAAATGGGTTTATTTCAGAATAATTCATTAACCCATATTTTTTTCTCCTTATATTTCCAATTCAAGTAACTTTGACCATTCAAAACCATTCAAGTATTAGACTTTTGAAACTAATTTTTAAAAAGTTACAGTATTTCTGTTATTTTTCTGTATTCTAAACTACAAGCTCCACTCTTAAAAAACATAATTAATTCAAATTTAATAAAGAACAGCCTCTAACATTAGCTTCCTCCCTCTCAAGCACACACAATACTGCCTTTCTTTTACTCAGACACTTTGGCTCATTTCTTTCAGGCTGCTGGCCTCTCTTTGTTTGCTCTGACTCTACAACAAACACTGCAAGAC
Organism: Falcunculus frontatus; assembly: GCA_013398115.1. Taxonomy (NCBI): domain Eukaryota; kingdom Metazoa; phylum Chordata; class Aves; order Passeriformes; genus Falcunculus; species Falcunculus frontatus. Next base: position 430,315 of record VZRV01008191.1, on the reverse strand, counting down.
CTGCTTATGCTAATGATTACTGTTAAAAAAACTTAGCAAGTGTTACTAACTTTCCAAAGAACAGAGTATTTTTGTTCGATTCCAGTATCTTCATCCCAGAACACAATGTATGATTCCAAAAGCGCAAAGACACATCTTCCTTTTTCATACTTTTTTCATTCATATCCCATTTCTCAGAAGCTGCACTCTGCCACTGAGGCAGAGAAGAGACAGACTCCTAAGACATATTTAGATTTAATTGCCATTAGTGATAATAGTCAACACCTAAACTGTGAGGCAGATCTGCTCAGTAAATTAAAACACAGGCTGAATTCATTCTGCACAAGGGAATAAATCAGGTCCCCCCAACATTATGCTACAGATGCTGCCATTTGCATAAGGGAGAAAGAATTTAAAGGTGCTCTGGTTTTTTTGTGAAACAGGTTTGACCCCTACACTCCTTGTCTATAACCTCAAAGGACTTTGCCCAGCTCCCAAATACACACAGCCACATTTAACAAGTACACTACTGAAGCCAGCACCAAATTTCCGCATTTTAGGACCACAATATATATTAACTCAGTCCAGACCATAACAGAGATTTCTCTGTCATAAAATCAGAACACACTGAATTTTAAAACCAAAAGAAACACTTGCTACATTACCTCGTATGTGTTTCATTGATGTATATGACATTACGTAGACCCAAAGAAGGAATACTAGAATTGAAGAAGTTATCCTGTAAAACCAAGAAAGAAAAAGATTGATGGACTATTTCATTACATATGAATGGCTTTGTCTGTTACATTCACCGTAACATATAAGATAATGCAATGGTTTTCATTTATACTATAAGCAAAGCCAAAACCAGAGAAGTGCTGAGCCTGCTTATAAAGTACACGAACTGTTCTGAAATGAAAATGAAATTCAAGTCACTATTCCCACGTCCAATACTTTCAAAGCATTCTCTAGGCTTTACTGTGTGGTTGTACTGGTTACACTCTTCAAGCCACAACATTTCATCAGATTCTGATGTAATATAAACCAGGACTTGTCATAATACAGAACTCCTCTTTGAGACAGAACTTTATTAAGCCACACTAAGCATTAGTGTAACCATGAGCATTTGATGCTCAGTCTGTGACATCCAGTTTGCCAGCAGATCAAGCATCGTGTAACAACAGCCCAAGGGTCAGGATATCCATCCATGGTTAGGTGGCAAATCTCCACATTCCTGCTCTGCCTGAACAACAAACTTCAGTCCTGCCTTGTAGATCCTTGCTACAGATTCCACATGCCAAGGTATTAACTGGGATGAGTTCAGGAGCACTTCCACAACAAATATTCCTCAGCAGGAAGACCTAAACTCTACTCTTCTATATTCCAAGTAAACACCTCGACCAAGAGGCTGATTTCTTTCTACCCAAATAATACATAATTATAAAACCGGTACCTTGCCAGCAGTGACTTACAGCTAAAATTACTGGAACTATACATGTCAAAGAAGACAAAAAAAGGACAGCAAAGGAGAAGGATGGTCACCAGCAACAGGAGAGCTGCCTAACAGCCTCACAACCAATTCTGCAATGGGAGTCAGGTAAAAGTCATTTGTTTGTATTTTGTTTAGGACACAGCATTTGCAACAGAATTAAAATATATGACTGTGCTATGTCATTTGCAAATTAGGTAGAAATTACGTGCTACAGTGGGAGCACAGAGCCTCCTGCTCCCAGCTAAAGCACAACTAGGCTGTACAATCAACCAATTGTTGCTCTAAGATCTTAAGAGGAAACTTCAAGGTAGTGCTAATTTCTTTGACTATACACTTGTGACTTTTTTTGTGGATCTTATAAGCTGATGACATGTTCCAGCAAAGAGAAGCAAAATGACTTGTTCTTGGTCTCCCAAACAATCAGCAACAAAGTTAAGTACCACTGAATGCCAGTCTATACCTGTCTATACCAGTGCTTTAAGTGTCAGGTTAAACCTCACTATGAAACTCATCCTCCAGCTGTAGTGTCATACTTTAACTTTTCCTTATTTAACTCTTCTCCAATCCCGTGTCAGGTAGAGCATGTGGTTCTGTAAGACCAATTGAGCCAATACAGGATGTCCCTGCTGGCACAAAGAAGAAGCCCAGCTCCCACCACCACATCCTGGCCTTTCCTGATGATCACCACCCCTTACCTCTTAACTTACAGCACATCTAGCACACCCTTTAATGTCCCAACTTCGTGCAGACAAGACAAAAAAAAAAAGCCAAGACAGGCAGACTAAATGAATAAAGAAGATAGTTTTCTGCTTGGTTAGTGAACTTGATCAGCCCTCAGGAAAGCAGGAAGGAAAACGAGAGGAAGAAGCAAGAGTTCCCACTCTCAGCCCCGGCAAGTTGTTAGTTTGGTCAACACACTTAAGGAAATTTGTCTCTTTCATTCTTTTTCCTTAAGAAAAATAATGAAAAAGGCAGCTCAAAAAAATTTGGAATCTAATGAGAGGATTTTCTTAGTTACTGTCCATGCAAAGATGGTGTTTTTTCCTTATAGCAGAAGGCAACAAAGGGCTTAATAGGTTGTGCCCCTTTTTTAAGTGGGATCTCAGGACAGTTAATCAGCCTCCTTTAAACAGATGAAATACAGAACAAGATTTTTATTTTTAAAGCGTAATTCCCAGTTTGAGAGGAACAGCCTAATTACTAACAGGCTAATTACTAAATGCATGAAGCCCTAAACTGAGGATTCACACACACCTTTTCGTAAGTCAAAACACTTGACTTGTCTGTTTAAAGTAGTCTCAGTTTATCTAATTGCTTGTCTTGTTGCCCATATCATACATAGCCTTCACAGTGCATTTGGATTTCTATACCACATTTGTATGTCATTGCAGCAATTTTCTGTTCTGGCAGAGGAATAGAGTGAAATAACAACTTCTCTTTGGTCAAAGAGACAAGCAAATTTTCCCTCTAGCCCAGCCAATGAAGGTGTAACTGAGTGCAATCTAAAGCCCAGGGTGTACACATAGTCAAATTACATGATGAACTGGTTGCAAACTGCATTATGCCATTTATCAGCATTTTGCATCTTAAGCTTACAAAAAGCCTGCCCAATGCAGTTCAATAAAGTTCACATTTTAAATCAGTTTGCACAACCTCTCTAGAGACATCCTGACACTGTTACAAGCAGACAAATATCCCCACTATCACAACTGGCAGTCCTTGTTTGCAGGCTGGGCAGAGAGGCAAGGAATCACTTAGGTGTAGAAAATTAACTTGTTCTTTCAAGTACAGGACTGAGCAAGTTGGAAAGGAAGCATACTGCTCAGCTTCAAAACTGTATTTATTCTGTGGATATAGAATTAAAGTGTCCTAGAAACAAACTTTCACACTTTCATATGCACCAAATTCCTATTATTAATCTAACAGACCAGATAATTTTGCTATCCCATTTCCTAGTGATCATTCTGAGGAGCTGAAGAGTTTTGTGCAAGGAGCAAGTCTGCACTGAGAGGTGGGAGACTAAGCATCACAATAGATGAGTGCCACCCCTTAATTCCACGACAAATTAAATGCAACCACAAACAACAGTGAAAAACTACAGCACTTTATGAAGTAAAAACATTGTGACCCTAATTCTGAAAGTAAGGAAACTACTGCAACTTCATTACGCTGCAACTATGCGTTATTGTCAAACATAATCCATCCCATAATCTTCTTACCCGGCTCTGGGGAGTGCATACATAGCAACATCGTCCCACAAACGGCCTTTTCCTGCTCAGCAGAGCCTCCTTCCATTTTAAAGTGGCAGATCGGAAGAAAGTGGGACGAGAGTTACATTCCCCCTGCAGAACAAAAGACCACTGTGTAAATATGCAGAAATATGTGTTTTACTGTGTATGGGAAAGCTCTGAGGAAGAGGAGTTGCCATACACACACAAAAATTACCCCTCAATTGCGTAAAGCACAACTTCTTCCAAGATTTTTCTAAAATCTAAAAAAATAAAAGCAAAATCTCAGTGTTGTACTTACGTATCTAAGCACTGCTGCATGGGCTGACACACAAAATTTTAAAAGGAATGATAACTGTAATTAAGAAACACCAAAGAAACTACCAGCTGAGCAAAGTGAAAGAAATTAACAGTACACTACACTGTCAGTAACGTAAAGGTGCTTGTAATACGAGCAAAGTATTTTAAGGTTCAGCTGAACATCACCCTGTAAAATTGCAAGAAGACTCAATGTATCCAAAACATTAACTCAAGGACTCTGTAGGCACTTTCAGCAGTTTCATGCAGAGTGACAGGAACCCCTGTGCCTTCTCCAGAGTTACACTGTCTATCTGAAGATTACAGAACAAAAAAATCCAGAGTGACTGCATTCACAAACTCATTCTATGTTAGGACATAATGCAAAAACTGTAGTTAAGTATATTTTCAAAGACATTGATTGTTTTCATTAAAGTCTACTGAATTATTGCTTGCCTGAGAATGAGAACTGGGTTGCCATTTTTAAATGTATTTTATTGAGAGGGAAGTTACTTTCAGTATTAAAAGAGAAGTTACAGAAACAAACCAAACCAAAACCAAAATGCTGTTTAAAATAGACCTTTTAAGTGGAAAAGCAGCAGGGTAGAACCAAGGCTGGACACACAAATACAGATCACCACATACTCAGCCCAGTGAGAAACACCCAGAGAGTCAAAAGCCATGCTGAAGATGCTTAAAAACTAAATTGTGCATGTATCACATTTGGCAAGTAGCATGAACTGGCAAATATTCCAAGGCTAAGTCTTCCATCTGAAATAAACAAGTATCAAGATGCTAAGCCTGCCATAATCCCTCCTCTATCACCTTCTTACATGCTAACTCCAAAACAAACCAACTTTGTAACAATGCTGTCTTCCTTCTGCTTACCCCCAACCCCAGACTCAACTCTCCAACATTTTCTTACAAAACCTCCTTTCTGTCTCTTCTGACTTGCCTGCCCTTATTCCACTTTCTCACAGACCTCTTAGTTATTGCAGCTTGCTGTTCCATGTAACTTAGATCTAGCTAGATAGAAATCCCAGCTGCCAGGACATCTGTCCTTTCCCTCAGCTCTGACCACATCTCCAATTCTTCCTCTGTATCAAGTTCAAACTCCTCCTCTCCAGATCCACATCTAATTCCTCCTGACCTATGCTGCTAAACCAACTACCACCATCCCAGTCCCCATGTGGCTCTTTTGGCTCCACCCAGATCGCTCTGTTCACTGACTCCTCTGTCCCCTCCAAATCCCAAGACTCACTCAACGGAGGACACAGACTTTTAACAGGCTCCTTATTTATATCCACCAATTTTTTTCTGCCTCCTGGACTGCATGGAAAGCTCCAGCTTCAATGCCTATGTGACTGTGCAGCTTTAGCATCAAGCTCCTTTTCACCTGCACATTTTAAACTACATCACTCAGAAGTGCAAAAAGCTTCCTATTTGACTTTCTGTTTGACTTTGGCTACACCAGAATGGGATGCTGTACATTTACTGCTATATAAAATGATTAGCAACATCACACGAGAAGATTGTAAGACTATCAATAGGGTTTGACAGGATTTTTCTTTTCTAGCAACATTATTCTTTGGCACAGAACTGAACTGGTGATTCCTCCTTACATTTCAAGTTAAATTAAAACCAAACTGTATCATGTATGAGAGAGGTAATGCCTTATCTTCATTCTTCATAACAATAAAAAGTCCACCTCCAACTTGAAGAAACAATAAGATAAATATGGCCAGAAACATTCACAAGTTCTACTTACCCATTCCTCACTGGAATGCTTACATCTACTGATGCTGCAGTCTGCTGAGGTGGACAAATAGGAAACATCTATTGTTCCAAGGGACAAAGCAGTTTCATCCATGACAGAGGAGTTGAACTGAAGATCACAAACTGCAAAATAATATCATGTATGTATTTATATTTTATACATATATATACGCATGCACAGAAACACACACTTAATTTCAGTGATGGGCATCTAGCAATAAGTTAGCAAACTGGGTTTCTTTCACCCTTCAGTAAAAGCTCATTTCCAAAGAGCTTCCTTGCAGCTAGAAATTGGCATGATTTTAATATGCTAAAAACCCCAGCACATTTGACTTCCATGAACACATCACACCAATCAGCTTCCCGCATGCTTTCCTCCCCCTGCTCTTCTTTCCATAACAGGTCACTACAGTCCCTTTGCAATTTTCCACTGTTCTTTACTGCATGGTTTAAACCATGCAGCCATAAGGATACACATCAGCCACTTTCCGAAGTTTACTATTCTCTTGCACTCTGTGACCTTGCTCTTTCATAATTTGCTTCTCAAGGACACTTATGATCTACAAAAACTGTCATTAATATTCTCACCTAATCCTATCTCACAGTATATTTTATGTGTCTGGTCTAGCTGTAGTCAAACCAGTTTGCAAACTCCTCGGGAAGAAGGAGTGCTCTATAAAAAAGCACACCCCTAAATGTGAACACACTGCTAACAAGTGACATTTCAGTCTTGTGTGATTAAAGAGCAGTAAAGAAATCTAAACTTGCATTATTATTTTGAAATTGACATTTTGAAGCTCATCTAATGAAAAAGTAAATTAAAAAATGAGGGGCAAACCTATTAAAACTATTATTAGTGTTGTACAGTGTATTTGCAAAAGACTACAAATTAAACTGCTTTGTTATTGAGAGCCACTGAAATAGGAATCCCACCATTTTTACCAAGAGAAACTGTAAAGAGGCAATACCTCCTCTTCCATCTGTCACTGCAAGGAAACTTCTATCATGGGCAAGCTGTGGGCCATCAGGAATGAGACTGCTCCCATCCTGCATGCTAAACTAACATCTGCAACGGCAAGACCTAAAACTTTAATCCAGCGTTTTTTGCCTTGCTTAGTGCCTTCCCCAAGCTGCCACAAACCCATCCCGTGATACCTCCACGCAAAGAGCTACCACTACAAACTGGAGTCTGAGCCACTATAACCATGCAGACCATGCATATCCTGGCACAGCCTAAGTACCTAAGTCATCCCTTTGTCTCTGCTGGCTCCTACATTCAATCCGCCTTTTATTTAAATTAGTCCTCAGGCAATTACTACGTAACCCTCCCGATAAATACAAAAAATGCCTGTCAACCTCTAAATGCTGGAACCGAAATGCGTCCCACTCGTGCTCAAGGTGACCTTGGCTGCACCAGTATATACAAAATACGAACTTTAAAAAATACGCAATTAAAAGCCCGTGTGAGCAGCAGCAGCCGCAGCATACCTACCTGCGAGCCAACCCGCCCCCCGAGCGCCCGCTCCCCGCTGCGGCGCTGGCGCTGTTCACCTGCCGGCCACCGCCATCCCCGCGGGCTCCAGCAGCGCTCCGGGCTCACCAGGGCTCCCTCGGCAGGGCTATGCAGCGCTCCGACCCCGCCGCTCACCAGACCTGCTATAAATAAAACCGCGGCGCTGAGCGCGGTGCGGGTGCGCAGCTCCCCGGGCACGGCCGCTGCCGAGGGGCCGCCCCGCGCCTCCCCGGCCGCCGCCGGCTGCGGGCAGCCACCGGCACCAGC